>JANBSU010000022.1:0-139162 GCA_027578835.1 Coemansia sp. RSA 2050 | reverse complement strand
AATACTGTTAGGCACACGTTCTTCACACATGTAAAGAACATGCACCTAAATAGTACAATAATGGCTCACCCAAAAAATTCAGAACCCTGGTGATTCTGATATAGTAGGTATTTTTGGGATAATCATTAGTTTGTTGGATAATTTTAGAGACATGCATGACCCTCATTGCAGAAGAAATATTTATTCTTCTGGCAAGTTCTGAGTAAGGGGATTAGAAAGTCAATTCTATCTCGCAATAATCAATAGCAGAGATCAGCTTTGGCTTAAGTTTCTCAAAATCAATTGGTTCAATATGTGTGTCTGAATCGGCATACCATTGAGTAGAAACTACTTTACATGATTTATGGATTCCAATACCATTATCACATTTAATTTCTAATAGATTCATGTTGATGTCAAGCTGTAAACAAGAACCACCATTTGAACCAGTTATAATGATATTCTTAGATTTCTCAAAACAATCCTCTATTTCATTTACTGTACGAGTGATAATATCTTCACAGCGTGCCTTAAAACATTTTTTTAGAGTAAACATATCATCAAAGTAGACAAAGTATATATATCCATTATCATGCAAGTTGGAGTTCATGTTAATTATTTCAATTAGCAGTTTCAGGGGGGAGAGAGAAAATTGGGATAATTGAAATGTTGAGAAGAAAAAGACAGCTTGGGAGCCTTTTCAATAGCTGAGGAGCAAAAGCCCTGCTGCTGGGACTCTGTAGTCATGGCTGCCAAGTCTTGATTGAAAGTGCTGTTGACTGAAAGAGGAGCATTGACCGAAAGCTTTGGGTCAGCCAATAGCAGCCCAAGCAGGTCGGTTGAGTAGGGGTTTCTGCTTTTCTCCTACAGGTAGTGATGAGACTTTCAGGGTCGCTAATTCAACATGCTTGGGTAAAAAGGAGAAGCAGATTCCCTAGTTTACACATTTAAATTCTCACCAAGTTCCAAGCTCAAAGACAGTGCCAATCCCCAAAGGCCAAACACACAGTGTTAGTTTTCTAAATACCAAAATAAAACCTCAGGAAAGGAGACCCCCTTCTTGCTGTTATTACCGTGCCAAACTGCTCTTTGTACCTACCGATGTTCCGCGTTCCGAAAGGATGTTCCGTTCACTATGCTGCTAACAATGCCACTTTTCTGGAACATGCTTGTCATAATGTCATCTAGACGCTGCTTCAGCACCAGCAACTCTGATACTAGACTGACGTCGAGTTCGGGCGCTTGTACCAGGCGTAGCCCAATCTTCTTGATGTACATCACCCAGTACCGCTTTAAAGATTCAATCTTGCCCACAGAGGACAGCGGTGAATAAAAGTTGGCCAAGTCTGCAAGCATAAAAGCGTCAACCATCGCATCAAAGTTTGTCGTCAATAGCCGCTCTGCGTGCTTCTCAATAAGCTGGGTCAGAATAGTACTCAGCAATGGTCCATTTCCGTTTGTGTTCGGGTAGCGAACAGCGCACTGGGTCTCCTTGTCAATGCGAAGTTTCACATGCGCCAAATACTGAGGAACAGACATGGTGCTTGCAAGGTTGCTGCTAGGCCGTGATTCTTCGGCAGGCTGAATTGCGACCAAGCTGCCAACTAGTCGCCTGCTCTTCCTGGCATAGTAGTCGCGCGAGGCATCGGTAAGGCTCGGCATAAAGAACTGTGAGCTTAGTCCATGTTTGACAATCATTTGTAGCGGGCAGCTTTCAAAAATCAGCTTTTAATCATGATCAAGAAGATTATTCTTCAAAGCCACCTTGGCTCACTTTGTGAGTGTGGCTCATTCAACATGGTGAGCTTGGCTTTGTAACTTTACGCGTCAATTTAAATTTAGTGCATATATTCTGCTTGATTCAGTATTCACATGGACGATGAGGACGCTTTCCTGTATGGCGATTTGAATGCCGAGGCACCCGTTGACAGAGGGTACGTACACTCAGTGAGACTCCATTTTATTGAAGGCAGCATTTACTCGCAGTGCTTGCTCTAACTGCTAATGTTTACCTGAAGCTGCTTTTTATGAATAGTGACACAATGGAAGATGGCGCAGATAACCTAGATGCGGACATATATGAGGGCGTACTGGATGCGCCTTCTAATGGCCAACTTGACAGCAAAGGGGGCGATGACGGCTCTGGTGGCGATGAGCCTTCTGAAGATGGCAGAAGCAGCGACAGCAGTGTCAGCGATGATGATGATGAAGACTTGGAAGTCATTCTAGAGCCTGGCGCAGCAAGCACCAACACACAGAGCAACAATGCTGATTCTGCGAGCGGCGGAGACTTGGGGAATGATGGAGCTGCTGCCAGCTCATCGGACCCAAACAAGGCAAAGGGTGCAGAGAGCGGCATGCAAGCGCTGTTTTCCGGCAACGTAGACATGATAGACCTGCTAACGGTTCAGCTTCTTAATGGCATCGACATGTTTAAGATCGACGTGGACATGCTCGAGGAGAAGCCATGGCGACTTCCTGGGGCTGATATAACGGACTATTTTAACTTTGGCTTTAACGAGGAAACGTGGAAGCTTTACTGCTTAAAGCAGAAGCATCTTCGGGCTGAGTTCAACGCGCGCAAGATGCTGCCACCGGCGATGATGATGATGCCCGGTGCTGGAGGCATGCCCATGGCGAATCCGGCCATGCTCCAAGCGATGATGAGCCAGGGATTCCGGCCCGAGATGGCCGGCAACATGTATCCGCCGGGCATGGTTCCGCCATTTATGCGACCTGGGCAGCCAGGTATGTCGCTCATGGGTGGCAAGCAACAAGGAGCTGACGGCGAAGACCATGATGGCGAGATTAGCGACGACGGCCAGGGCGACGGTGCAGCGCAGCGCATGGCCAACATGCCACCAAACAGCCAGGCAATGCAGCAAGGTCATATGCACATGACTCCGCAGCAGATCCAGTTCCAGCAACAGCAAATGCGCATGGGCATGGCACCGGGGTACTATCCAGGGTCAAACTTTGCCCAGGGAATGGGCGGCCCGCAGCGCAACATGCCCCTGAACCAACAGCAGATGAGCCACCTTCCACCGCAAATGCAAATGCAGATGCAACACCAAATGCAGATGGGCGGGCGACCTCCGATGGGACCAAACTCGCAAGGCGCAAACTCACGACCTGGCCCCAATCCTCATCGGCCACCGTCAGCACTGTCGCAGGCTCCCGACCAGCGTGACAGCGACAGAGGCACCGAGTCTGGGCGCACTTCTCGGCTACAAGAGGGCCATGAGAGAGCAGAAACGCAGCACCGGCATCGGGAACGCGATGACACGCGGGCATCGAGCCGCTCACGCCATGGACGCGAGCGTGAGAAGGACCGTGGGCGCGAGAGGGAGCGTGGATCTGGTGAGCATGAAAAAAGCGTGGCTGATGCTAGACGTTCGGATCGTCGCCAGGGAAGTAGCCGCGAGACTAGCTCTCGCACCGCCACCCGCGAAGCAAGTGGCCGCGATAAGGACAGCCATGATCGCTCGGGTCGCTCCCATGAGGGCTCTTCTGGCCGTGGCGGAGATCGGCCTGACAGACACGCTCACAAGCGCCGGCGGTCGATCTCTAGGGAGAAGGAGTTTAAAGGTGATACCAAGCGCCGCCATTAGCAACGCCACTGCTGTTCGCTACTGTCCTTGGGTTTATGTGACCATTAGCAATTCTTGAAGAAAAAAATACTACTGCGATCAGAAAGTGTTGGAACTTTCAAGCGAATGTTTTCACCAGTCGCCAAAATGGCTAAAAGTGGCGGTACCAGTGATACTCTGGCAAAAAATATTACTACTTTTGCCAACGCTTGTGATACTTGCGCGGCGCTATCAACGTTGTGGCAAAGGCGACTCTTGCGCATTCTCACGATCGTTTGTTTGCTCCATGTCGTCATTGCATTAATTTCCTCTTGTGTATTCATCTTCTGTAGCACATTACGCCTCCAACCGGCCTGTTTGTGCAAAATAGGCAAAGACGGCGAAGCCATTCTTGGCTGAAAACATTGGGTGCGCCACTTTTTGGGTGGCTAATTTACTATACTGCCTAACCTATTTGGAGTAAACAAAGGGTCGGCGATAATTAACGGTCTCTAGCAGAAAAGGAGCCGACCAAGGCCATCCAGAGAAGGTTGTTTGAAAAAAGGAGCGTCGTAATGGCAGTGTATCTGGCTGTGGATTGTTCAGACCGAGAATGGTGCTGTGGCTAAACTTCTTTTGTTTTAGACATTGCCTACTTTGGACGACGCTTTTTTCAAAAGCTGCTTGTTTGTTTTTTTTTTCGAGGGTGGCGTTTTCCAGAAATAGCTATTAGTGGTGAAAATCGGTTGTGCTCGACACGTTTTTCATCCAACTCAGATTGAGAAGGCGTCATTATAATTGGCAAAACCCGGCTGTTTTAGCACCTGCGCAGTTAACAACTAGGACAGAGGGGCCGATATAAAGCAGCACCTGGTACTTTACTATCCACAGAGCTCCTCAAATTGCCACTTTCTGTACTACTCGACTTTTCTACAAGCACGCCTCTGCTACCCGTTACCAGTCATGTCATCGGACGTCGCGGCCAATATTCTCTTTGGCGATCTTCGCTACTCTTATGACAAACAGCACGCCATAGTAGGAGAGCTACGCGTGGCAGCCGAGCATTTGGAAGCACGGTTTCTCACCTCCGTACGAGATTGTGCTACTCGCCCCTGCAAGAGCATCTCGGCTGGCGAGAGGAAGAGCCACGATGAGTTGCGGCGAACTCTCAACCGCACTCGCCTCCAGCTAGCCGACGAAGTCAAGCTGCTGCAGTGGCTTCGTCGGCGGCACAACATGGCCGTCATTAATCGCAAGGCGCGCAACTGCTACCTCGTCTTCTAGGGTGATCCCCATAGCCCGGATCAAGGGTCTAGATTTTCACTAGATTTTTTTTACAAAATTCCCCATCTTCGCTCTGTATTCTGTTCCAACTAATAGCAGCCTTTTTGTCATTTCCTCGGTATCTTTGCTAATGGAGCTCAATGTTATACGTGCCGAGCGCACGCTCTCACTGCTGACTAACACGTACTTGGCAAACACCGATTCTGTCAAGGCAAGCGTCGCACTGGTGCTAGACACTGTTCTGTCTCAGAACCTGTTCGATTATGTGGGCGCTGTTGGAGTCACGGTCGAGACGACCAAGCGCTACGAAAGCGCCGTTCACAAGTGGATAGCGCGTGTAAGCTCGCTGCTAGTCGGAAAGTCGTCAGAGTCGCGGATGGCCGGTATTCTGCTCGTGAAGCACACCACACTACAGTCGCCACCGATCTTTGTCGAAAACGCGCCAAAGTGGATTACCAGCCTGCTCAACATGCTTGGCAAGGCCGATATTGCAGCAGTCCACGCAGCGGCGCTTCAGCTGCTGCTGGTATTCTTGGACATTGTGCGCGAGGTGCCAGAGCTCGAACGAGAGATCGCTGGCACCCAGGTATTACGCATGAACCAGGCAGTATTGGCCCTGGCTGATAAGAACCCCGAGCTGGTGGACACTGCGCTCGAGCTTCTCATGTATTCGGCGAGCTGGTTCCCCAAGCCGTTCAGATCGTCGATCGACAAGACCGAAACCCTGTGTCTCAGGCTGCTCAATGGCTCAATGGCCAGGACCAACGGCACTACGTGCAAGAGAGCAGCAAACTGTCTAGCGTCATTGCCACTGGTTGGTGGGAAAGTGACCGTCGAGGAGCGGTGGTTCCAGTATGTCCTACAGACCGTTGGCACTATAGAGATTTGCATTGACCACATAATGTGTGCTGAGACGCCAGCTACCAATGTTGAGACCCGCCAGAGTATGCCTGGTATGCCAGCCTTTGCCGATGACTTTATCGTGTCTATCCCGCAGGCAGCCGATCGCATTGCATCAATGACCGAGCTAGTGGTTGCCCTGCTATCGCGGCCAGTGGACGTCGATGTGCCGATTCCTGTTGACGGACTGGTTGCCGTAGCATCAAAGCTTGCGCTGGTTCACGTACGCGTGGCCAGCAGCAAGTCGAACCGGGCAGAATTCGGGCTCGTGCCTCTGCTGGCACCGCAGATTCAGCGCGCTGCAATTCGCATCATGGCAGTGCTAGCAATAGCGCTTGGAGACTTTATGCATCCGTTCCTATCGGCTGTGGCGCGGGCCATGACAGCAATCAATACGCGGCATTTGGTGAGTGCGACTACTCAAGTTGCCCTGTACTCGCTTGTGCAGCTCTATGTTGAGCGCTATGGCTACGGATTCGTCATCTGCTTACCAAAGGAGCTTATTGCGTCTGCGATCAGCGACTTGAATGTGCAGAGCAAGCGCCAAGTCTCTGCTACGGCAGGGTCGGCACTTAGCGCCTCCCTGTCGTCGAAGAAGCGCGGGGGAAGATCGCGCGCCGCCGAAATAGCTGACTCCGAGGGCGCATCGAATATGCTGCAGATTCAGTACACGGATGTCGTCTACTCGGCGCTAAAGACTGTGCTGGCTCTGCTGAAGCACACGCCTACTGTGCTCAACTCGTCACTGCGTGCGCAGATCGACGGACAGGTGCTGACATTACTGATGCTTGAGATGGTCGGTGGCCTGAGCTCCCCCGCGGCCAGCTGCTCATCGGATGCCCGGTACCAAGTGGCGCTGTGCCAGTGTCTAGAAGCGTCGATTATGTCGCCCGATCCCTGGCAAAAGGCCGTTGTGCCTCATGCGGTATCGGTCTTCTCCGCTGGCCTTGGTAACCCATCGGTGGCGGTCAGAGATGCTTGCTCGGCAGCCCTGGCCAACATCGAGCCCATCATCCACGCTCGGCTTCCAGCCCAGCTGCGAGCGCCAGAGACTGAGAAGGACGTTGAGCAGGAGTATGCCGTGCCCAAGGCTATTTTGGATGGTCAGGTGAGCTTGGGTGCTGGGCTTGATGGAAGTGCCTTTGCCGAGCCTTCAGAGAAGCAGCGCCTGTCGGCTGAGAAACTCCATGAGCAAGAGGTTGAAGAAGACGAGAGGGGAGTCGAGGCAAACACGAAGCGGTTCAAGAACTTTAGCGTGCAGCCGGCCAGCACACGCTCCATATCAAAGGAGAATCTGCAATTGCAGCAACCACCAAGTGCCAGTGCAGCCAGCCCCCCTGTACGTGTCTTGCCCGCCCCTGCTGTGCCAGCTGCTGTCTCGGCACAGAGCGAGACATCAATGTTCGCCCCGAGCAAGCCAGCCACTCTGAGCGCAAATCCAGTTTCTACGCCAATTGCTGCTAAGCAACAGGATAGCAACGAGGATGAGGACGAAGACGAGGACGATGACATTCCCGATATTGTGATGGAGGGATCCGACTCTGAGGACGAATAGATTCTAACACACCACAAAGAGCTATTGGACTTTTCCTAATACAGCATAGACCCAGAATGAATCCGTCACTTTTCGGCCTGCCGGCTTGGAGCCTGCCATAGACGAGCCATCCTTTTCGCCATCCACCAAATCGTCAATATGCAAGCACGTAATGTGAAGCGGGATAACCAGGTTGGGAGCTGGCACAAGCGGAGTCACACTGAGCTGAATGGCGACACGGTTTCCATGGCGATCAACGATACCGCCCCGTTGATCCGAGTTCGCATTATAGTCGCCTGAGCTATCTTCATCCTCGTCTTCGTCGTACTCCCAGAGCTCTGTGAACGGTGGCAAGGTAAACTGCCGTGCGGCCACATCCACTCTAACATCGCCCGACAAGCACGAGGCAATATCAACCTTCATCTCTGTGTAGAGCGGGTTTGCAAAGCGCAGAACCACTGACAGCATGCGACCCACGGCGAATGGGCCTTCCAGCAACTGCGGCGAGTATTTGAGCGACAGACGGCTGGGCAGCGTAATGGTGGGCAGAAAGTTGGCCGCCATGAGCTGGATCTTGAACTGCGTAGCCTGCGCTTTGGGCATGGGCTTGATAAGGATGTGGTGGCATGAGCAGCACCGGCGCGCCAGCTTCATATGCAGACGGATGCGCTGCGGCTCCTTGCAACGCGGGTCACTGGCATAAGACACGTAGTCTGCGTTTTCAAGTGCCACGAGCTCCGCCACATGCGCCTGCTCAGTATCGGAGCTGCCTTCAATGGCTTTATACTCAGGCACTACACCGATGCTTGGAACAGCCAGCCTTTGCTTGAACGATCCAGTCGAGCCAGCACCAACAGCGGCAGCAGCGCTTGCAGTAGATACGCGCTGAACCGTGCGCCAGTAATCAAGCAGTGCCGAATACTCTCTTGGAGCAACCTCAGCGGCACGTATCCGCTCAATTTGGGTCGATATCCCAGTAGCCTTCTCGAACTCCCAGCCGATCTCTCGCGAGTTCCAGCAACATACCGCACACGACAAGCTGAAGGGCCGCTCGCCCTCGCTGCTCTCCACAACCGACAAGACGTGAGTGCAAACGGGGCATTGGAAGCAGTTGCGAGCACAGCTGTTTTTCTCCGATCGTACACTAGTCGTGTTTACTTCAAAGAGGCAGTTGGGGCAGTGGTACCCCGCCGGTTCCTCGACGACGCAGCGCGTGCAACGGAGCGAGCTGCAGTCATCGCAGTAGTACAGGTTTTCCAGTGTCGATACGCGCAGCGAGAATAGCGCCGAGCGAGAGTCGACTGGTGGCCGCTCGGACTGAGAGCTCCCCTTTGTGTCGTTGCTGTGTTTGGATCTCTTCTCGGCAGGCTCATTCGAGGCATCTGAATGCCGCATAGCACCAGTACACGGGCAGTGGTACAAAACCGTAGGCAACAACGTGTCAGTCATTTGTGCAGTGCAAAAGTGAAATTAGGTGAAAGTTAAAGAGAAAAGCGCAGGGCAAAAGCAAGCATAGAAGCAGAGGTGGTTAGAAGAACCAGATTTGATCTGGGGCTAGTGCAAAATCCTGTCCACCATAGAGGCTATAGCCAGCGACGACGTCAGGCCAGGGCTTTCGACCCCCACGAGGTTGACAAAGCCAGGCATGCCTGCGCTAGATTCCTCGCGAATGATAAAGTCGCAAAAGGCGCCGCCAGGTCGCTGGAGCTTGGGGCGAATGCCAGTGTACCCGAGACCCAGGTCCTCGGATCGGACAGCTGGCAGATACGTATTGATTGCACGCACAACCTCTTCTACAGGAGCACCGCCCTCTGGCTCATAGTTGGTGTTTGATGCAGTCCACTCAACGTCGGGACCAAAGCGGATAGAACCAGCCAAGTCCAGCGTCAGATGCGTGCCTAGAGACACGATGTTCTTGTCTGGAACCGGGTACACTAGCCGGCGGACACGCAAGCGGGCACTAGCGCCAGCATCAAGCACGTAATAGCGGCCCTTGGCAAAGTGTAGGCGGTACTGCTCACGCCATGGGTGTGAATCGGGTACCAGCATATTTGCAACACGGTCGGCCCACAGTCCTGCGGCGTTGATGACAACTGGTGCTCGGATAGCCATGAACGGCGTCTCAGGGTCGCCCGTCGTCACCAGGACTTTGTACGAGCCCCGGTCTCGTTGCATAGCTACAACACTAGTGTTGGGCGCAAAGGTCCCGCTGCTCTCTGTCAGATCGCGTAACATAGCTGACATGAGTTCATGCGAGTCGATTATCCCTGTCGTCGGGCTCACTAATGCCGCGTCAGCACGCACAAACGGCTCCTCCTTTAGTGCTGCTGCACTACTGATTATCTCGGCAGGCACGCCGAGCTCAGCGCAATGGTTGCGCAGAGCGTGAAGATACTCAAGCTGCTCGGTGTCCTGCGCAACCACCCACTTTCCCACTCGCTGATGCGAGATGCCCTGCTGCTGGCAGTACTCGTAGAGACGATGCTTGCCTTCAATGCAAACCCTAGTGCGCAGCGAGTCTTTTGGGTAGTAGATGCCGGCATGGATGACCTCACTGTTACGTGAGCTAGTTTCCATTCCAAACTGTCGGTTTTTGTCTACAACTAACGTGCTGCCACTGTGCCGCGCAAGCTGCCGCCCAACTGCTAGCCCGACTACGCCAGCGCCTATTACAAGATGGTCTACCATCGTGAGGTCCTCATCTTTGCACTGCGCCAAGCGCTCAGCTGCACTAGTTGCTAGTCTCCGCCGAGCGCAAGGGGCGCCTACATGACTTGCGGGTCTCTGTGTAAGTAGCAATACTCGTCTCCTTAAGGCCATGCTATTTCAAAGAAAAAGAAAAGAAAGCACATGAACTTTAACTATTTGAGAAAGAAAATGGGCAGAGATAAGCTTGAGGATAATCGTTCACCTAGTCCTCCCTGCTTGTTGGACGTCATCAGCCTCGCCCTCGAGTCGAACAGTGCTTGGGCATTGCTGGGAACATCGTTGGGATGGATCTAGTCCCTCAATTCAATCGACGCCAGTTGAGCAGAAAAAAGTCGTTATCGGTGATAGTTAAACTAGAATCAGGATGTCCAGGCACGGTGCCACCAATTTTAACCTCCGTAGTATGTTTGGTGGGCTCAGCACTATCGTCAGAACGTACGTCAATGTAGACAGAATGGTGGAATGCTTCATAGGCGTACTGATGGTCATCGTGAAGTTCGTTCAATAACTCACGCACAGTATCATCTGGCTCTCGAATATTCTCTCTAATAAATTCCATGACTGACTCTACTACATCGGGCTTTTTAGTGCTTGTGGCTTTACACTCCGCACTCATCTCTTCAGAATCACTTTCGCTTGCGTCATCAGAAATATCTTGGCTCGAGTATTTCTTTTCGGTTTCAATAGCCATGCTAAAATTTTCTTTAGTTGGTATATTTAAGCAGAGTATATGGATGTATGTGCAGATAATAGAGAAAAAAGAGGAAACTGGGTGTCGAACGTCGCTGCTTTTATATGGCGACACTTGCCAGCAATCAAACTGCCTTGATGCAAAAAATTTGCGTTCCAATCGCCCGCCTTGCCCTTGTGCAACTCGACGGGACAAGCAATGACGCAAGCATGGCTAGGTTTGTATGTACAAAGCAAACAAAAGGCGAGCTCCCTCAGTCTGCTAGCAAGACTTTGTCCTGTTTACAGGGAGGCCAACAAAGCCCACGCTTTTAGGCAAAGAGCAAAGCCTCTAGAAAGCTTTCTGCTTTACTTTTTGTCAATAGAAAGAGAGAAAACAGAGCCTGTGAAAGAGGGAGGAAGAAACTTGGCTGCATCAGATCAAGTGTCTCACATGGGCTTTGCGGAGAAACTGAGCAAGAACCGCAAGAACCGCGCATGTGTCGAATACGGTGGCTTCTTTCAACTAGTGTTTTAACCAAAGACGAATAATCCATGGAATGCAAGAGCAGACTTCTCGTTCTGGCCAGATGGGTGAGCAAAAAGGGATTCGGTCGCGTCTGGGTTGCTTATTGACCTGAAAAAGGAAAACTGTAAAATTTAATGAATAGTCCTGGTGGTTGAGATGCATAAGAAAATGAGCTACCTAGAAAGCAATTTCGTCGTCGTTCTCACGGACGGCACTCTCCAGAGCTCGAGCAATGTCAGCAATGAGGTCCTCAATGTCCTCAACGCCAACCGAGAGCCGGATAAGATTTCCAGTAATACCCAACTCATTGCGCTCCTCCGGTGCCAACCCAGCATGTGTCATACGAGCTGGCAGCTCGGCCAAGCTCTCCACGCCGCCCAAGCTCTCCGCCAATGTAAACAGGCGCGTGCGCTGCAGGAAGCGATCAGCAGTATGCGTATCACCACGGATCCTAAACGACACCATACCACCGAACCCACGCATCTGGCGGCAAGCCAGCTCGTGCTGAGGGTGCGACTTGAGGCCAGGGTAAATAACGCTCTCCACAAGGGACGAAGCCTCAAGGTACTCTGCCACGCGCTGAGCATTCAATGCATGCTGGCGCATGCGCAGATGCAGGGTCTTGATACCACGCTGGGCCTGATAGCAGTCAAAGGGCGAGGGCACAGCGCCAATAGCGTTTTGCAAGAACCGGAGCTTTGAGGCCAGTGCATCGTTGCTAGTCACCGCAACGCCCATGACAACGTCGGAATGACCATTAATGTACTTTGTAGCCGAGTGAACAACGATATCAGCGCCGAGATCAAGAGGCGTCTGGAAATAGGGCGACAAAAAGGTATTGTCAACGACGACAAACAACCCGGCCTCGTGAGCAATTTCGGCCACTGTCGTAATATCGACTAGGCGCAGTGTGGGATTGGTGGGGGTTTCGATCCACACCAAGCGGGTATTCTCACGAATGGCGTCACGCAAGTTGTCAATGTGCGCCAAGTCCACAAAGGTCGTCGTCACCCCCATGCTCTGTGCGACCTTGTTCAGGTACCGGTGCGTGCCGCCGTACACATCGTTGACGCTGATTACGTGCGACCCAGGCTGCAAAGTGTTCAGTACCGTCGCCGTAGTGGCTGATCCCGAAGAAAAAGCAAACCCGTGTGTGCCGTGCTCAAGCGCGGCAACAGCTGCTTCGAGGTTCGAGCGATTCGGGTTGTCTGACCGTGAGTACTCATAGACAAAGTCGCCGACAGCGCGCTGCTTGAAGGTGGTCGAGAGCGACAGTGGCGGGATAACAGCGCCAGTGGCAGCATCTGGCTCAGAGCCAGCGTGAATGGCAAGAGTGCCAAATCCATAGGTAGCCGATGTGATGGGCGCTGCGTGGGCGCCAAAGCGGTTGTGGCTCGCGTTCGCTGGAGACATTCTAGTAGTATGAGAGATTAAAGGGGTGTCTGGCTGATGCAGGTTCTGGGCTATTTAGTGCCAGGTATAAAAAGAGAGAAAGTGTTGCTGAGGAAAATGGTAGAGAACAAAGCTGCCAGGTAAGAAAGGAGAGAAAGGGCCGTGCTCTTATATTGCCACGAAAAAGGCATACACAAAATCCCTCCCCAAAAAAGCTAGGCTTGGCTACACAGGCTCGATTTGTCACCTACCCCCAATCTCGAAGCCACCACGAAAGCAGGGGAACGGGGGATAAGAGTATTACAAATCTGAGACCACTATTCTTCCCGCGTTTCATTGGTCTACTGCAAGGCGACGGCAGATGAGAGGCGCGGACCTAGAACACCCAACAGACCTGCCCTCGAGCACGCCATCGCCAGCACCTGCCATAGGACAGATTTTGCCCCTCCTTGGAGAAAAAAAAGCCCAGCAATAAATGACGTATATTCTCGTCTGTATTATGCCCTGAAGAGGGGCTCTCCACTCCGCAATTCCTCGCCCTGCTTGCTTTACTAGCCAGGCGCGACATTCCTAGCACTGATTGCGAAGCTGTCTCTTCCCCCCCGCCGCATGTTTGACAGATAAACAGTGGCCCGTGCACATACCTATCTTCGAATGCGGCAAACGCGGTGCCGAAGGGAATTATTTGCTGATACTCTGCTGTTTGGCAGCACACAATGCCAAGCAGCATCAGGTGGACAAGGAGCCCCTCCTATTCAATGCACCACTGCTTAGAAATGCTCTCTGTTGCGTAGCTGGGTCATGCGGGCGCAGCACATCCTATTAGTTGCACCGTGCCTGAAAGATGTTTTTTTAAAAAAAAAATCGCAATGTATTTATCACAGATCGTGGGAAATCGCTATTTATTCCCAGGCAAGCCGATCTTGACAGATGGAAGGCATATGCGGCAAAGGGCAAAGTATGACGCTTTTACCTAGCCACTGCTGGCGCTATTGGTGTACGCATTCATGATGGCCTGCGTGTCAAACATAAAGCCTTTGAGCGGCTCACGTCTTGTGTCATCAGGGTATGCGCCGCCATTCAGCTGAAGCGCCACTCGAGGCTGCTGAGGAGCGGCAGCAGATGTTGATGCCGATACCAAAGGCGCTGGCGGCGGCGTCGATGCAATTCCTGCTTGTCGCATCAGATTTGACAGCGCCAAGAGCTTGCCATCACCGCCTACCGCCTCTTCGCCATTTCTGTTGCTGCTTTCAACGCTGCTGCCATTGCTACCGCTGCTGCCATTGCTACCACTGCTGCCCAGCATAAGCGTTTGTAGCAGCGACGCAGGCCCGCTCTCCTCGACTTTGGCGGATGCAGCGCTTGTCTGCTGCCCAGTAGGAGCATTCGCGCTACTGCCGCCCACAGGTGACTTTGAGCTGCTCACTGTCTTGAACAGCTCTTGCATCGACAAGGGACCCGATCCGACGAGAGGCACGGGCCCGCTGACGCTGTCTCTGCTTTCAAGGGGGGCATTCACTCGATTGACTATGACTGCTGGGCGGCCGAGTCGCTCGGGATGCTTGGCTGCCCAGGTCTTGATACGCTTCACAAACGGCTTGATCAGGTAGTAGCGGTTCTCCTTATCGTTGCCAGCCTTGGCCCCGGCCGCCTCTGCTGCTGCGCCATTTCGCGCGCCACTACACGGCAAGTCTTCGAGGTAGTGCCATGAGATCTGGCTAATCTCCTTTCGCGTTGTCGGAATAAACTGGGTGTCCTCGGCAATCCCCGTGATAATATACAACATGATCTTTTGGTCCGCTTGCATAATCTCGATCTTGTGCTTCTCGACCAAGTAGGGCAAAATATCAAACCCCGTCTCTTCGATAACCTCGCGCTGCGCACACAGCCATTCAGGCTCATCCTTGTTGATCTTTCCACGTGGAAATCCCCAGCTAGCTCGCGAGCTCCATCCCTTGACCAAGAGTACCTTATCCAGTCCTTCGTTCAAAATGATGGCTCCGCATACCGGCACTTTGAATTTGTAGTCGAGAAACGTCTGATACGCAGCCTCCGCGTTGTGCGCCCACTGCGAAAGCAACGGGCAGTGCTTGAACATTCGCGCTGCAAACGTCTTTAGCGACATTGATGGGAGCGATGGATTGGCTTCGCGCACAAAGTCGTCGTAGAACCAATGTGCCTGCTCAATCTGGAAGCAGATCCGCTCGATCTCTTGCAGCTCTTCCTCCGGTACATTGATAATAAACCGGCTACAAGCAGTGACAAAACACAAGTCAGCAGCAATTAGCAAGGCATAGAGAGCAGCAGCGCATGCAGCACCTTACAGGCCTATGCATAATAGGGGGCATGGATACAATACCTAGCCAGGTCGTCCAGAACTTCGGCAAATGTCGCGTATTCGAACATTGTAGCGAGGAATTGTGAGAAAGTAAGAGAGCTAAAGTAGAGAACAGTAGTCACGGCGTCAGCAAAAAATATAGCCCGCCAAAAAAATAGATAGAGCAAAAGTTCGAAAAAGATAAAGTTGAATTGAAGGTGTTGATTGAAGCAAAAAGTAGAGGAAAAAGGGGAAAGCCTTGCCAGCGATTAATGGGTAGCCCCTAGTCATGAGGCAGGGGATTTGGACTTGGCCTTTGTGCATTGTAGGTACAAGCCTCTTCTTTCCGCCAAAGCCCTGGGACAAACACAAAAAGGGCCAGCTACTTGCAGGCCTATCCTTTGATTATTTTTTAAAAGTCAGTCTTTATGAGCTGGTCCATTCTGCCATCCACTTGAAGACCTCCTCATACCACCGCATGGAGTTGCCCATCTTGTTAACCCAGTGGTCCTCGTCGGGAAAATACACCAGCCGTGACGGGATGCCCTTGCGCCTGAGCAATGTCCACGGAGCCAGCGACTGCTCCAGCGTCAGGCGGAAATCATTGGCACCATGAATAAACAGAGTCGGAGTCTTGAACCTGTCTGCCAAGCGCTCTGGATTGTACCTTTCGTATCTGTCACGCCCAGTAGTGGTGAATGGCACTCCGCCCAGGTCATGCTCAATAAACCACAGCTCGTCTGTACTGTAGTATCCCGCCACCACATTAAATTGCCCGTCATGCGCCACTAGTGCCCTGAACCGATCGGTATTGGCGTTGATCCAGTTAGCCATATATCCGCCATATGATCCCCCCAGAGCCACCATGCGCGAGGCATCAACAAACGAGTATGTGCTGATGACGTGGTCCAATCCCTTCATCAGATCCTCGTAAGGGTACCCGCCCCACTGCTGGTGGATGGAGTCAGTGAACTTCTGCCCGTACGACGACGACCCATGGAAGTTTATGATAACTGTGACATATCCAGCGCTGGCATACATATTGGGGTTCCACTGCCCAAGACCAAACGCATGCATACTGGCCTGCTGCGGACCGCCGTGGATCAGTAGTGCTAGCGGGTACTTTCTGGTTGCATTGAATCCAGCTGGTCGCAATATCCACCCATGTACCTGGTCGCGCAGTGCTCCAGTGAACCAGAAATCCTCAGCCTCGCTCAAATACACGCCGCCCAGCTTGTCACCATTGATGTTTGTCAGCTGCCTCATACGCCCACGCAACCCGCTCACGCTGCCACCAACATCAATTGTGTATATGTTTGAGCTCTCCGTCACATTCGAGTACACTACCAGTAGTTTGCCGTCTCCTACTCGCGCAAAGCTAGACACAGATCCATAGCCAGTCAGGGGCTTGTATTTACCTGTGGCAACATCCACAGAGAACAGCCGCCGGTCACCGCGGTCTGGCGTCAGCGCATATAGCACCTTGTTATTGGCCGACCACAAGATAGACTGTGGCGACAGGTCCCACGCACGCGCCACTGAGTACGCGTTGCCCGTAGTAATATTGTACACGTAGATCCGGTTAATGTCTGACTCGTATCCAGGCGTCTCCATCTGCAGCCACGCCACAGCACTGCCATCAGTAGAAAACGTGGGGCTACTGGCAGCACCCTTGAATGTACCGGTAAGCAGCTTTGGCATCCTGCTGCCGTCGGCTGCAGTCAAGTAAATGTCAACATTAGTAGACCACGCCATGTCGGGCCCTGGGTTGCGCACCACAAATGCTACATGCTTGCCCTCCTCGGATGCCGTGTATCCCTCAACCTCCCACCTTAGTAGCTGGTCCTTTGTCGGCGGCAAACCTTGCATCAGACTAGTTTCTCTGCCCAGATTCCAGTTGCCATACGCCTCCTCCGTAGTGTTGATCGCAAACAGAGTAGATTTCTGCTTGCTCATCCACTTGTTCCAGTGTCTTGCCCAGAGATTATTGTACACCATGGCAGAATCAGTCCGGTTCTTCTCGTCGCTCAAGTATTTGGCTACGCTGCTTATCTTCCCGTCCGCCAATGTGCTGGCTGTAAATAACAGCAGTCCAGAAGATGGTCGGTAGGTGGCCGAGTTGATGCTTTGCGTGGCATTGAACAACAGCGTGCCATTGGTATACGGTGCCAGGTTGTGCTGATACAGTACGCCCTTGGACAAGTAGCCAGCCGTGGATGGGCCTAGCCACAGTAGGTTTGAAGCACGGTCGCTGCCCTCAAACACAGGCGTTAGCTGCGTCGTATTGCCCAGCTCAATGTCCAATATGCTGATGTAGTTGTACTCCTTGTTGGCATCTGGGTCATAGTAGCTAGTCGCAAAAAGGGCCCGCTGCTGGTCGGGAGATACTACTGGCGAGCTAATCCGCCGAAGCGAGTGGAACAAATGCGAGTCAAGCGGCAACAGTCTGTCTGCTTCAGTGGCGCTGCTGCCATGCAAAGCGGACAAAGCAGCGACAACCAAAGTAGGAGCCCACATCTTCCAGCCAGCCATTGAACTCTGGTAAAGCAACTTCATTGGTAGAGACATAAAAAACAAGCAGGGTTGAACACAAAGACATGAAGGAGGCATCGGTGGCAGCAATCAAATACAAAGAGGCTACTTATATGCGGCGGCTACTGTTAGCATTTGATGCATGAAGGATGCCAACAATTCGGCTAATTTTTCACGATAGGCTGATACAACAAGTAAAGGCTAATTTGAATAGCACGGCGGAGATGCCAAGGCAGTAAATTGCAAAGAGGCGGTGAGTAGCTCAAACTTTGAAAAAGTGCTAGAATTTAGTGGTAAGACCACTTGGGCTCGCTTGGGCCCTTGGGCCGTGCCTCAACCTGGATCTGCCGGTGGATGGCGCAAACAAAGTCGACATAGGTCATATTGTCGTTATTGCGGTCCTCAACCAGCAATGACGCAAACTGCACTTCAGCCTGATCCATGCCCTGGCGAACAATCTGCACATTGACGTAACCAGCCCTAGTAGGAACAAGGCCATCAGCAATAGCGCGGATCTTTTGGTTCAACTCCGTCGGAACCTCGGGCACGCTGTGCACCTTGATGTCAATCTGTTCCAACGCTGACACGCCGACAGCCGCCTGCAGTAGCGAGGGCGAGACCTGGCGGCCAAACCACAGCATCAGCGAGCCGCCACTAGCGAGCAAGTACATGCCAGCCGGATCCAGCAGCGAGTATGAGGCACGCACTAGCTTTGGCAACGTAACAACGCCAGTGGCTTCGTCAGCCACTCCCTCGTTTTCAGCCAGCATGTGCAAAGGCGCGATAGTCGGGTAGAAGTAGTCCATGGTCTTGCGTACCGAGAACTGGCGCAAAAGGCACATGTGGTATATGCGCTGGTCAATGGGCACATCGGCGCCACCACGGATAGCAGGGCTCTTCAGCAGCGCCAAGTTGTACAGCGGTGACAGCTTGTAGGCCTCGGGCAAGATTAGTTGGCCAGGCGCACTACCCGAAGCGCAGTTGCGACGGTAAGCAGACAAGATCTGCACACAGCGGTCAGTCAGCTTCTCGCGGATGCTCTTCAGCGGCGAAGTCAGAGCCTCTGACATCGCCATCTTGGCAATAAGATTCAGGCTGGTGTCGACTTCCGAACTGCGGAACATGTTTCCTATCAATGTCGTGCAAGGTGCCACCATGTTGTGCACACGAATGCGACGCTGGCCATCAGAAGTCGTGTAGAGCAGCGCAGCTTGGAAGTACGCGTCCTGCTTCTCGTCTAACTTTCCATCGTAATGCAATAGAGCGCCGATAGCCGAATCGCTAGTAACGCCAGCCAGTTCGACATCAACATGGTTGCGCATGTACAAGTTGCCGTAGTGCTCGTCAACACGCAGCCCGTCTGAAGTACGGATACGCAAAACAGCGCTACCACCATAGGCGCGCTGAACATCGGCGCGGACATCAGCCATGAGTCGCCGGCCATCACGCCCACCCTCAAAGGCTAGGTACGAGTATAGCTCGCCACCAGTCACGGTCGATAGCTGGCTGAGCGTAGCTGCGTCCACATAGGCAGACGGGAAGAGATATAGGCTACAGCTGATGCCATCCTCGACCAGCTTGATAGCCCAGTCACGATAGAACGCGTCCTGCGGCTCATAGAGAGTCCGCTCCTTGTCAGTGTTGTGCAGCTTGGCATCATCGCGTTGCTTGAGACTACCGGGTCCAAAGGTCGGCAGCGCCGTCTGGAACGCAATTAGCTTACCACCACGACCGCGCAGTGCCTCATGTGCTGCCTGGACGACAGCTCCCAGCACTGGCTCGGCCGTACGGTTGTTGGCAAACATCGTAGGAAGGGCGTCTAGCAGGGGCTCGATAATGTGCCGTGCCTCAATAGGATCAACAACAAAGCCCTCGTTGATTGGCACAAACATGTCCTGGATATCGGGCACGACCATCATTTGTGCTTGGTCCAGCGACGGCGACAGGCTGTAAAAGTGCGTGCTGCGGTCATAGGTGATGATACCCACGCGAACGCCCGCTGGTAGTCCGGGCCCGCTGTACAGCGCGTCTTTTAGCGCAGCTGCTGCATAGGCTACCATTCCGCACTGCACGGCGTTCCAAGTAACGTCGATGGCAAACACAAATGACGCGGGTGCGGGCTGACGCGCAATAAAGTCCTTGGTAGCAACAAACTCGACAGTGCCATTGCGCAGTTCGGGGCGCATCTCGCTATCGAGGCGCTTGCCTGCCATGTCGAGGTTGCAAAAGTAGTCGTCAGGAACGTCGTTCTCGTGCCGGCACATGTTACACACAAAGGTCTTTCCGCCGTTGATAAAAACCATGTGTGGGTTGATGTAGGTCTTGCAGCGCAGGCAACGGATGGGACCTTCCTCGCCAAAGTCAATAAGCCTAACCGGCTCCTCTGAGGAAGCCAAGTCGGCCAGTGGCTGCACGATAATGCCCAGCGGAAGGTGCGATGCCTTGAGCAGCTCCTCGGTATGTGGCACATTGCACATTGTCATGCGCATAAAGCGCGGATTGCTGTTCCCATCGTCAACGGCAGTAAACTCAGTACAGGCCAGGGGCGCATTGAGCCTCTGTGCCGTAGAATAGGGCTGAGCGCTACCGTAGTTCTCTTGGTCGTGTGCGTGAACAGTAATCGGCGAGGGCATCTGGTTGGGGTCGATGCGTGGCTTCTGCGGCTCGTATGGAGCTGGCTGCTGGCCCATAGGCTGTCCCGCACCAGCATGCAGAGGAGCGGCACCGGGAGAGCGAGCGTAAGGTGCTGCCAGCCCGGGATTCGGCGTAGGCGCCTGAGCACCGGGCACAAATGTCTGAGGCCCAGTGATTGGCGCGCCTGCAGGAGAAGGATAGCCCTGTTGGCCTGCTCCTGCTCCTGGGAACCCAGCCATTTGGGGATTGTTGACTGGCGGGAACCCAGCAGGGCCACCCTGAGAAGGAGCGTCGCTCACTTCGGGGCTGAATGGCGCGTACGCCCGCCTTGTGCGCTGTTTATGACTAGGTGGCCCCGGAGGAGGCGATTGCATGCCAGGTTGGTGGCCCATGTTCATTCCGCCCATATTCTGAGTAAGAGAGGAGATGCCCTGCGTCGGCGGCTGCATCCGATGCTGCTGTTGCTGAGCCAGTTGTTGTAGATGCTGCTGTGGCACGTACGATGGGCGCTGCTGTTGATGTTGCTGTGGGTACGGCTGCGTGGGCTGCTGTTGCGGAGGTGACATGCCACGAGCTGGCCCTTGAATGGGCGGCAACTGCTGCGGCCTAGCTTGTACAGGAGGCCGCATGCCCTGATTGAGTGGCACTTGTTGCTGAAGCTGTTGTGGTGGGTGTTGAGGTTGCTGAGGGACCGGGCGGTGTTGATGCGCGGCGGGTGGTCCAGGCGGCGCAAAGCCAGGCTGCTGCTGCACTGCGCCAGGTCCAGTGGGAGCTGGTTGCCAGTTCTGCATGGGCGGGCGAGATCCAGGCGGTGGTGGAGGTGGCCTCTGTCCCGGCTGAGCATGCACTTGCGGAGACTGTGGCTGTGGTCCTCCGGGAGCAGTGCCAGGTGGAGGTGGAGGTGGTGGCGGCGGGCGTTGGCCGCCCATATGCGGTGGAGGTGGAGGTGGCACGCCGTTCATTTGTCGAATCCTCTTAGTCTGTGCTGCTCAGATTACGCGAACTTTTAGATGATTAGAGAGCGGCTTCCTTTGAAATAAAATCAATGAAGAAGAAAACAAATTGACTAGCAGCTGACAGCGAAACTCGATAGCAGAAGAAGGGATGTGCTCTAGGCACTGACATGGCGATATGGCGACCGCTCATTGGCTGCGGCCAGCCAACATCCACCAGCACGGATGAGCCGGAAGTTCGGCTCAGCGAGCCACTAGCGGAAAGGCCGACTCGACCAAATATTTACAATAGCGTTGTTCGGCACAGCAGCCCTCCTCTCCTTCGGCTTCCCTTTCTCCCCCAAAAAGAAGCGCATTTAAAATTTCTATTGTTATCGTAAAGGGGACAAGCTATTAATAATTTTTTAACTTGTTCTTGTTGATTTGAATTTTTGAATCTTGATGTTTACTCCCAAGCGTTCAGCCAACGGCGGGCAAGAACCTTCCACGCCCCAAAGCGCTGGCACGCCACAGACCCCCCGTATTAACGACGACGCAGCCGAGCGCCGCCGCCGCCGCAAGTCGGCTGTTGAACGCCGCCGCTCTGCGATGGTTACACCCCACCGCTTGCCAGCCAAGACGGCCATCTTCAACCAGAGCCCGCCAATGGTCTCGCCAGCCCCGTTTGCCGTGCAGCTACCGCGCCTGAGCCCCGAGGAGCTCAACCAGCGCTACGAGGAGTGGATGAAGATTGCGGCAGACAACAAGATCAACGCCAACAACACGTGGGACTTTGCCCTTATCGATTACTTTTACGACATGAGCTTGCTGCGTGAGGGCGACTCGATCAACTTCCAAAAGGCGTCGTGCACCCTTGATGGCTGCATCAAGATCTACTCATCGCGCGTTGACTCTGTGGCCACAGAGACCGGCAGGCTGCTGAGCGGGCTGGCCGAGGCGCCTGGAGGCAAGCGAAGTGGGCGCAGAGGCGGCGATGGCGAGGAAGAAGGGGGCGAGGAAGAGGAGGGCAATGGCAATGGGAAGCAAAAGTCCCGGCGCGCTGCTCGCTCGGCAGCCACCCTGGCCAAGGACTTTGCAAGCATCAGCGTCAAGAAGCTGGACCTCGAGTTCTCGGTTGATCCACTGTTCAAGAAGACGTCGGCCGACTTTGATGAGGGTGGGGCCCGCGGCTTGCTGCTCAACCACTTGTGCTTTGACGCCGATGGCAAGATTGTGTTTGACGCCAGCGACTCCAAAATGGCTGTGGACGGCAGCGACGATGCCGAAGCGAGCGAGTTTGAGGATGGCGGCAATTCCGATGCCGACATTGCCGGTGCCTCGGAGAAGCGACATGCGGCAGCTCAGCACCGGGCCACTCTTATTGACGTCTCAAGCCTGGACGCAATCTTTGGCACGATTGCTCAGCACTTGGACGATGCGCATATATGCCCCTCGCTAGCCGATTTCGAGTTTACGCGCGACACCTCGCTGGACTTTTCGCTGCTCAAGGAGCACCTACGCGACGACGTTGACGAGGCAACAACTTTGCTTGGCAGTGGGACCAACGGCGCTCTGAGCGACGATCAAGCCAGCGATTTTGACGGATTTGGTAGTGGTGGTGGTGGTGGTGGTGGCGCCGATGACGGCGACGACATGGGTCACTTTTTGAACTTTGACGATGTGGATGTTGGGCCAGTGCCTCTGGATACGGCGTCGACTCTGCAGATGACCGAGGCCGAGGAGGCCGAGGACAACGGGGAGATGGCCACAGTGTACCATGGAACTAGGCAACTGGCGATGGCCGAAGACGAGGACAATCTGCTATCGTACTTTGACACGAAGCTGACCAAGAACTGGGCGGGACCCGAGCACTGGCGTCTGCCGATCTCGCGCGCTATCATGCAAAAGCAGCAGCAGCAGCAGCAGCAGCAGCAGGGCGGCGCCAATACCGGCGACGAGGATGCAAGCGAGGAGGGCGATGTGTCCAAGCGCAAGCGTACGGAGAAGCTGGTGTACTTTACAGACTTTATGAATGGGCCGGACGTCAATGCAGAGACGCTGTTCGCCAAGCCTCCACGTGCGTCCTCGACGGCGATGAGCAAGAAGGCGGCGCAGAGCCAGGACCACACGCTGCCGGAAGACGTGCACTTTTCGTCAAAGAACCTGTTCAACCTCATACTCAAGCCCCGCCTCAAGTTCAACCCGCGGCGTACTCGCAGTGCTGTGGCCCAGAGCAGCAGCAGCAGCTCGAGCGGCGGAGCATTGGCGAGCGCGGCGGGCAGCGACGCATATGGCGCGTTTGTTGTGGACGGCGACAATGGCGGACCTGCTTTTGGCGGGATGGGCAGCAACGACGCACAACTGGATGACAGCGACCGAATTGGATTCGACGATGTCGATGACTACGACGACGACGCGCTTCCCTCTAGCAGCGGCAGCGAGGGCGATGGCAAGACGGACATACCGCAGCTGAAGCTCATCAAGCCGCTGTACGTCAACTATGCGCGGCGGGCCAAGCGGGTCAACGTCAAGAAGCTCAAAGACAACATTTGGCGCGAGATGGCGTCGGTAGGCGGAGAGGAGAGCGACATGGCGTCCAGGGCGGCATTGGATGGAGCGGACGTGAAGCTGGAGAGCGGGCAAAAGTTTAGCTCTGTCGTCAGCAGCCTCAAAAGAGTGTACCCGCGTGAGAAACTGGAGGAGCTATCGATCTCGTATTGCTTTATCTGCCTGCTGCATTTGGCAAACGAGCGCAACTTGCGGATTGTTGGGGACGCATCGCTGCGGGATCTTGTCATAACGCAAGACGAGTTTGACTGAGCAGTAGACATTCTTTCAGCGTCAATGTTTTTGTTTTTCATTTTCATTTTTTATTGCTTTCTCTTTCTACAAAGGCCACAAGTAGCCTCTATTTAGTGAATGTCTCTCTCCCCGCCTTCTTAATGCGCCAATCTCCTCCCCTTCTTTGGCTAGGCGTCCATTGTGTGTTTACGCGAATGAGTGAAGAGCCAATCAGCAGAGCACTTTTGCGTATGCGGGCTTTGAATGGGGGATTGCAGGTCACCAACGTATAGTGTGAGGTAGGGGAGAGAAGATTGTCGCCTGATTTGCAAACAAGCAGCGGGACACAAGCGTTAGCAGAGAGAGTACGCTGGTTAATTTCTCTTGAGGCTTCGACTGGGTGTCTGCCGCGTCTTGTGTTGTACACTCGACCAATGCAGTATGCCGGAGGGGAGGGAGCTTGCACCTGAGGCATTCCGGTTGTTGTCGGTACACTATACATTTAGTTGCGACAGAGCCCTTACATAACGTCTAAATATCATAAATTCCTAGCCCTCTTCTCCCCTCCCCTTTTCACTGTTCTCCTCTACTGCCTTTTTATTTTCTTTTAGCGCTAGACGAATAGGATTTTCCAAGCACTACTCACTTTTTTTGGGTGACAGGCAAAGCGGCAAAAAAAAAATTAACCTTGCCCTCTCCCTTCTTTCTCTTTCCATTAACTTCTCCTTTTCTCCCCTCCCTTTCTGCGTTGTTTTATTATTCTTCTGGCTAGCGGTCCAGCACGCGTTTTCTTATCGTCTCTATATATACCTTTTTTTAATATTTACAGGCGCACTCTGCACCTTTTTTCTTTTCTTTTGTTTACGGTTAGCGCACAGACTCGAGGAAAAAAGACGACGACAACGAAGCACGTCCCTCCCCCAAAGTGGGAAGAAAGGAATACGCCACATAGTCACATTTACATACTTTTCGGAAATGCACAAGACCAAGCCCGAGACAGCACGGTCTACGAGCAGCGCTGGGGCGGGGTTCCACCAGTCCGCGTCCTTGGTGAGTCTGCCGATGCTTCCGCGCCCATCGACGGGGGCAATGATGGTGGCGCCGTCGCTTGGCGTAGGCGGGCCAGTGGGGAATTTCAAGCGGCCGCGGGTGAATTCCAAGGCCGGAGCAGCACTGGGATCGCTGTTTCGAGCCAAAGTACACGCAAAGCGCAATAGCAATGGCGGGGACAGCTTCGTATCGCCGGGACTGGGACCACAGCCCGAGACGGAGGCATGGGCGGTTGGGATAGACTACCCGTCGGTGATGTCGCCGCTATTCAGCGACGAGAGCTTGCAGCAGCTACTGGGGTCGTCGCCGCAGCTGACGGCAGTGTCGGTGGCTACACCGGCGGGAACGCCGTCGCCCATGTCGCCGCTGTCGCCGCTGTCGCGGCGGTCGAAGCGCGAGATTGCAGCATCGGTGCTCCAGACTTCGGCGGGGCCGTTCCGCAGATTGCGACAGGGGGCGCACAGCAAAACAATGTCGTACCCGCCGGCACATGGCGGGGAAGCGTCGCTCAGCGTGGTGGTGGGCGGCGGGGACGAGTTTGTTGTGGTGACGCCCGATATGTGTCCGCCAGCAGCGCTGGTGAGCAGCTCGGTGATTAGCGGTGTGAGCGGGAGCGTGCGCGTGCGTGCGCAGACCCAGGTCATTGAGCGGCGGTACGCTGACTCAACCGAGTCGCTTATCCCAATTTCGGCGCCCTCGCTGTCTGCGTCGTCATCCGAGGTGTCGTTGGCGCGGCGGCGGCCCGTGATGCAGCTGCCGGCCCATGTTCTGGATAGTGCGCGCCGGGCATCGGGCTCGGTGTCGCTGGAGGACCAGCGCCGGCTATCGCATGTGGCTCGGCTCGAGTGCCTGAGCCCGTATACGGTGAACCGGCTCAACAACACTGCGGCGCGGGCCACCGAGCGGCGACGCCGGTCGTCAGCGGGCCGACGGTCCCGGGCGTCGTCTGCGTCGTGGGCCGATGCGACGCTGGGCCATGCACGCACAGCGTCGGACCACTCCGACTTTAGCGTGAATGGCCCTACGTTCTGGCCGCCGGGCGAGTCGCCGCTGCCGTCGGACGACGAGGATGTGCGCGTATCGGGGTTCCCGTCGAGCAGCAGCGCGCACTTTGACTTTTGCGCTCAGCCCATGTCGCCGAGACACCATGTCACGAGATCCGCTGACGAGATCCGCCTGGCAAGAGATGTCCACACGCTGCTGGATCCCAGCTCATTGCGCGGCGCCGCCGTGCTTCCGCTGCATGTGCTGGCGCGAAACGCCGATGGCCAGCAGCTGGAGTGCGTGGACGAGCTGAGTGATACGCCGGCATCGCCGTGCTTCTCGGATAACCCCGAATTTGACGGGTCGACTTTGACGCAGCACAGCGACTGGCTTTTGATGAACGCGTCTAGCAGCGATGGCGAGCAGACCGTGCAGCCCTCGGTTACGCGCCCACGTCGCTTGCGCAAGCGCCGCGTGCTGCCGAAGACTATGTTCCCCGCGAAGCCCGGGCTGCTTGCTGACGAGCTGCTGTATGCCGCTGCGCAGTCGTCTGACACGCTGCTCACTAGTGATGAGGTGGCTGCTGTTGCCGAGATTGAAGCCCCGATCATTATTGAGCCCGTGGTCCCAGTGGTCCACACGGTTTTGTTTGTGCCACGTGTGCCGCTGAGCATCCACCTATTCATGCCGGGGCTGGGCCGCTTGGCGCTGCGCTGTGCTGGCGATTCCTGGGAGGCGGCGCGCATTCCGCATTTTGCGCTGCAGCTTGCAGCTTGTATTGAGCGCATGGCGGGCCTGGTGGACCTGTCGCTGGTGAATTTGGGTCTGACGTCCGTGCCACCGCGCATCAGCAGGTGCCGTGGCTTGCAGCGGCTAAACCTGTCGCACAACTGGATTGACCGCGTACCTGCTTTTCTAGCTCGCCTACCCGTGCTGCGCCACATCTTCATGCCAGATAACCCAGTGCGCATCGTAGCAGCCAACCTCGTCGAGATGCGCCATCGCCTCGACTCTCTGCGTATTGGCAGCTCGCAGCGCTGGGCCCTGCTCTCACGCGGTCCTGCATATACCGCCCCCGTGACGCCCGAGGCACGCGCTCAGGTACTCTACTCGCGCATCCACCACGTTGCTCAGCGCCGGATGGCTCAGTGCATTGCCGCGCCTAGGCTCAGCCTCACCCAACGACAACACGATGCACAGGTCGCTCGCGCCACCAAGCTGCTGGCTATCTATGCCGATGCTCTATACTCGTCCTTGCGCGAGCCACGCTCTTGGGGCCATTCCGTCGCCCTGCCGCGCCCCACCGCCAGCCACTCTCATCGCTGGCCAGAGTGCGCCTAGCCCTATTTGTAGCACACTTGTTTACGAGTCTCCCTTTGTACGCCCTAATTCTCTTTTCGTTTACGCCCTTTTCTACTCTAAATGCATTGCCTGAATGGTATTCTCCCTAATCGAGATCACGTGCAGAACGCTGCACCTGATCTAATACTTGCCTAACTTCCCGCCACACCTTCTAACCCTCTCTTCTTTTGATAGCTCCAGTCTTTTTACTATTTTTTTACTTTCAATCTGTTCCTCCATTTCCCTTTTGCGTACCATTTTTTTACTACTCTTGCTATCGTCGAATCTCTAGACCTCCGCACCCATTGCAGCCACTTGCAAAATAAAACGATAGAGTAGTGTGGGGCCTTCTTTCTTTCTCCCTGCCCTTCCTAACCTAGTTGACAGCGTGTCCTCCCATGACGTCTAATGGAAAAAAGCGCTCTGCAGTCCCGGACACTGAAACTACAAAAGCGACGACGACAGCGCCAACACAAACAGCACCAGCAGCAGCAGACTCCGAACACCGACACCCGTGCTTCTGGGGCGTGCTTCACGGAGAAAGCCTAAAGCTTGTCTTTGTTTCTGCCTCCCTGCAAGGCTTTCTCGGGAGCGAGCGCTCAGCTGCCCTTTCCGGCCAGTCGCTGTTTGACTTTATCCACCCTGAAGAGGCCAACCGCGCCCGCCACGACTTGGTCGATACCTTTATTTCCAAGCCCTTTTTAGGCTCAAACATCAGGTAAGCCTAAAGTAGAAGCTGCATAGGCTTCGAAAAAAAAAACAAGGACCGCCGGTGCATTACTTTCCACTTTTGGAACTCAGCCCAGCCCGTCCGCGCCAGGCAGTCCCTTGCCTACGATCAGCCTCACTTTTCTCCCCTACCTTACCATCCATCGCTGCAAGGCAGGTTGAGAAAGCTCGTTCAACCTGCCTGAGCGACAATGCGCTTACTTCTAGGTCCTTGTGCGTGTGCATGGGTTTTGTCTGCGAGCCACTATGATGAATGAAGCGAACTTGGTCCTTTTTGCTATTTCTATTTTTGGACGGGAGTAAAAGCCAACGCCTGGGCCTTATCATGCTTTTTCTATTTACTTTGTGCCCAAGCCTTGTGGACAACAACATCGCGCCAAACAGAACCAGATTTTTGTTTCTTGTCATTCGGCTTTTTTTCTTTGAACTGTCTGAAATCTATTGTGTTTGCCACTTCCTTTGACCCCTTAGCCCATGTGCCTTGAGACTCTCTCTCCAGGTTGCCCATTGTGCAAAGCGAGCTTTCGCTTCCATTTCATTCTTTACTGATGCCTCGATGAGTGGATGCGTCCCGCGTGGGGGAGGGGAAATAAGGACGCTAATGTCTGTTTCTTGTGTTTATGTTTTTTGTCGTCGTAGATGCCGCTTGAGGCGCTTCGATCTCGAAAACACCGGCTTTCAGCAGTTTATTCGTCGTGCCTCAGAGTCTCACATCTTGCGCATTGGCCACGCCGCGCGCCATGTGCACGACGCCCTGGAGCGAAAGCTCTCGCTGCCCACCATCCCCGACATTGCCAAGCTGCGAGCAGCTGGGCATCATGGCGCCAATCACTCGCCATCAGCGCTGGCCAATCTACAACACTTGCCCAAGCGGCTCAAGACAATACTCGAAGACTCGGTAGGGGCGCTTGGAGAGACGGACCGCATACATACCGAAGAGGACAACACAACGCCCATCTCCAATGAGGATGCTGACTGCTCTGACAATGGCTACCTGATTGCCAATATTGCGCTTTACTTGGTGTCGACGCACCTTTCTATCATGGTTTGCCATTACGAGGAATCTTCTTTAGAGAGGCTTTCGCCATTGTCACGGCCACTGCCGCCTCCCCCAACATTGCCGCCACAACAACCACAGCCAGAGCCAGAGCCAGAGCCCACTGTCGCCCCATGCGCTTGCGCCGCAGCTACACATGCCACTGTTGACTTTGCTCACGTTAGGCTGGTGCTCTCCCATGTCCAGAAGCTTTACACCGTTGACTCGTACCGCACCCAACCTGCCTTGTCCCCTGGAGGGCGCCTAGCACACATGGGCAATGGCGGTGGATTGGCGACGCGCCACGCACAGGTCTACTCTGTAAAAACCAAGGCGCTTTTATGTGCTTTTCCCGAAGAAGGATATCGCAGGATATATGGCCGATCGCCCGTAGACGCAGCAAAAGAGGGTGTTGGAATATGCTCGCTATGGAAGCACTGCCGTGATAAAAAAGTCGAGCGGCACACGACTGAGCTTTTGAACTGTCACAGCGTGCCAGCATCGGACCCCATTCGGTTGGAGACTCAAGTGCGCTCAGCTGAGACGCCAGACGTAATAGTTGATGTTCAAAGCCTTCTGTTCCGCTGGGGCCACCTGTTGTTTGTCTGCCAGCAGATGCGCAGCGACTGCTCGCCACGAGAGGGTGTCATGGATATGCCTCTGTCGGGGTACAACCTGTCTACGCCGCCCATTGACAGCTCAATGGCTCGCGGTGGAGGCCTTCCGCCAGAGATGGCGGTGCGCTGCGATCCTAGCTCTCCATTCTATATTGGCGCTGAAAGTCGCGCAGCTATGCGCCAGCAGGGCGCTACCCATTCTCAACAGACACCGGGCTCTCCCGCTGCTGCTGCTGCTGCTGCTGCTGGATCTGCTAATTCACCAGATACACGACCATTCTCGCAAGCCCGTGCGCCTGTAACAGTCGCTGCCAACCTGCCTATTCGCTCAGCTGTCAGTACGCTGGCTCCGCCCGAATCAGTGCCGCCGCGTCGCCAGTCATCATATACATTGCCGCCTGTAAAATCATTTGAAGAGCGCCGCTTTTCGCATCCTATCCAGTCGTTGGTTGGCGATCATCGACCGCCACCGCCGTTACCGTCAATACCATCGCACCTGTCGCCACCAACTTCGGCGTCGTCTACAGCATCGTCATCGCTGCTGCTGCAGTACCACTCACAGCAGGCAATGGCTGTCTGTGGGCCGGCCACGCCGATTTCAGCTTCGGGCAGCTACCCGATGGGCGCGCCACGAAGCAGTCCGCTGGGGATGATATCTAGCCCTGGATCTCGGCTGCTAGACATGCGGCAGCGCGCAGTGGTTGGTAATAGCAGTGGCAGCATGCGCTCTGGTGGACCGCACGCCTTCAAAAACGGGAGTGGCGACTCGGGACTGCCATCGTCAGCGCCTGGGTCGGCGTCGGCATCCACGCAGCCCACGCCCAACATCTCGCCAATGACAGCTTGTATTGTTCACCACACGCCGGTATCGATGTCGCCTGCGCCACAGTCGTCACACCCGGGCTATGTTCAGGTCAACTTGTACCCGCCACCCGAGGCATCTGGGGGCAGCGAGTCTTGGCGCTGGTCGCACAACCAGATGCACCCCCAGCGGCAGCTGCCTCCCTTGCCGCCAGCCAACCCGACGCAGTCGCCGCACGGGCATCCTATCGTGCATAGTGCCGGCGGCTTGAATGAGCAATACCAATCGCCTGTGGCGTCAGCAGTCGCATCGCCGAGTATGGCCGGGTCATTGTCTGCGCCGCACCGCGGTGATCTTGAGAAGAAAACATGTAAAAGCTGCGGGACTGATTCAAGCCCCGAGTGGCGCAAGGGCCCAAACGGCCATAAAACGTACGTTGTGCACTAACTTTTTTACCCCCCCTTGTTCGCTGTGGCGCTTGTGCGTGTGTTTTTGTGGCAAGGAAGAATGAATGATGCCTCTAGTGGCCCCGAGCCTCCTACCACAGCCATGTATATGCTAACTCTTTTTTCTGACATGGCCAATTCTTTCATTGTAGGCTCTGCAACGCATGTGGTCTTCGATACGCCAGGTCAATTAACCGTGCCAACAAAAAGGTTCCTGGGTAGCAACTTACAGCATACCCCCCCTCCTTTGGCTCTGACTTTCCACTTTTTTTCGCTACTTGGGTCTGGCCAAACTATCTCCACTTTCCGCCCTCATCAAACAGGCATTAAAAGCATCTGGCATATCTCTCTTCGCATCCCACACCTCCTTTACGCACATGTTCCTCCCCCTTCCTTCTTTTTTTTTGCACCCCGCCTAGACAAGAAATTTATTTTTGCAACCACTTGGGTTTTTGCCACTAACAGCAATGATGAATAGCATGCCAAATACTATCAAAATAGTTGCTTTGGATTTTGCACCTATTGTCTTTAAGCCACTTTGTTCATGCTGGATCGGTGCTTCTTTCCCGCGCCGTCAAGCCAAGTAGATGTAGAGTCGTGGGTCGTCTGGCGAGCGCTGCAAGTACTCGCGGTCCAGCAATTTGCCAATGCCGTCCTTGATCATCTTTGACGAGGGCAGGAACCGCGGCGCCAGCTGACTGATGGTCTCGTTGACAAGAATGTCATGCGGAATCTGCTTGCGCGTCTTCATGATTCGCACAATGGCAGCCTCGATCAAGTACAGGCGCTCCTGGCCTATGACAGCCTGCGAGGCAGCCTTTTCCTTTTCGGTTTCTATATTGCTTCTTGCCGATACTACGGGGATGCGGATGCGGTACTGCGGCGACCTAAAGTCCATGTTGAAGGCAAAGCTATCAGTTGGCTTGACGTCGCGCGATTTCGGTGTCTTGTTCAAAATCCTATACTTTCCACATGCCAGCGACTGCAGCTGCCGCGCTAAAGGCTCCTTGGGGATGTGTGTCAGCTGCTGGATCTTGGCTGCTGTTAGCGGTTTCTCTGAGGAGGAGTTGCTGTCATCGACGAATAGCAAGAGTACTATCATTTGGTAAGTCGTTACGTTGAGCTCGTGCGTCCGAGTGCCAAATTGCACTTTTAGGTCGGCGTTTCCCATCGCGTATTGCCAGGTCAGGCGCCGGCCAGAGTGGTGCTTGAGGTAGTATGCGGAGAACACGTCGACCGAGTCGCTTAGTACGCCGCTGGGCAGGATGACCGATGTTGGGTCATCGCTTCTTGCCGCTGTGGAGTTCTCGGCCGTGGCCTGTGATGATGGCTGCTGTGCTGGCGCCATTGCTGGCCAAAACGTCGGAGTCAACACTGACACGTTCAGGTCCAGGCCGATATCAGAATACTCGCTCGATGCTCGGAGGTCGCGAGCCATGTCCATTGACAGCTGCATGTCCTTGAACATGCCCTCGAGCTTGAGCGTGAACTGCGAGCCACACTCGACCTTGAGCTTGGACACTAGGCTATGCTCGGCATCGTCGGATTCGCTGCGCGCAAACAGCAGGCGGCGGGCGAGATGTGCTTTGTAGTAGTGCTCAAAGGCGTCCTTGTTTTTGAGGAAGCGGAACATCAGCACCGAGCGCTCCAGCAAGTGGTCGACATCTTGCTCTGCCTTACTTCTAAGGCCGTTCTTCAGATTGTCGTCCATAAACAGGGATAGGAGCTCTGGTGCGCGGCTGTTGGCATTTATCACTTCGATGAAGGCGTCGTTTATTGCCGAGCGCATACTGGGCCCTTCGCTAAAGGACTTGTGGAAGAACTCGTCATACACGTCGTAGAGCCCAAGCACGTCTTGCACCCAGCGCAGCGCCATGGCAGTCTTTGCCGCAAGGCCTAGCGATGCCTCTGGTGCGATCTCGGGTTTGGGCTGAGGAGTGCTTCCGCTCTTCGTTTCGCCAGGGTCGGTGGCCAGGAGCGATTCTGTGATCTGGCCACCTAGCACTAGAATGTGGTTCAGGACGCCGCTACGCAGCACACTAAGAGGCTGAGGCAGCGGTGAGTAGATGTTGTACAGCACACGTAGCGCGGGGATGTCCCGCCGATCAAGCATCTGAGTCAGGCCGTCGTCGGGGATGGTGAGTATATCGGGCGCGTACGCAGTAACGAGCTCGTCCTGCAAAACACTGCGCAACAGGTCTGCGGTAGTAAGGGCCAAGTACGCCTGCACTCGGTCTGCCTCGGCGTCGAGATCCGCCTGCACAGCTCGGGCATACTCTGAAGCACCCATCGTCTTGATGCGCAAAGCCGTCATATCACGGTAGTACACCCTGGACTCTGCTAGCAACTGCGGCTCTAAAACAACTTCATACACGGTGCGTATCGGGCTGGCTGTATCGTGCAACTCGACAAGCATGTTGGATATGCCTTGCAGCGTGCTGCGGTTAATCTCTTCGCCATTGCGCTCGCCCGAGATCTGGCGCAACACAGCCTTTGCCACACGCGTGCCCAGCCCACCGCTGCCAGTCGAGGACAGCAGCACTGTGTCGCGAAAGACGCACATGCCCATCTCGTAAATCGACGGCAAATGCGCAGCTTTCACGTAGATGTTGTCGACGTACATAAGGATGTCCTTAATCATGAGCATTGCCGTTACGTGCTCACTCCACAGCAAGCGCACGCTGAACAAGAACGCCTCGTTGTTTTCCGTCGTCGGGTTAGAGTCCGCAGTCTGTGCGCGCTGGAGTATGCTGTGCTCGACGCTTTCACGCATGTGTGTCTCTAGCACAGTCCGCACACCATTGTAGAGCAGCGGCCCGTTTTTGCTCAGAACCAAGTTGTAGGCTGTCCGGTAGTACTCTTCAAAGGAGAGCTGCGACACGTTGTGCTTGTATATCTCGTTGATAGCCAGCGCAATCTTGTCAAACTGCTGCTGTGGCTCGACTTGCGGTATCTACAGAAAGAACATATGCTCAAGCTTAGCTTAGAGTATGCGGGAGCGATAAACACGCTGGCCGAGTCAGCAATATGAATTCGTCTGGCCTTCTCTGACTTACCAGGCGGCGAGCTGGCAGAATGCGCCCACCGGGGCGCTTGTTGGCGAGTGGCATGTAAAAAAATAGAGCAAGATTTAAAGAGCAAGAGAGTCAAGAGCAAAGGCAAGAGAGACAGCCCCAACCCCCACAAGCCCAGAATCGCATGCATGAGGCACGTCATCATCCTTCTGCTTTTTGCTTGGCGTTTACATAAATTTTTTTACTTCTTTCGCGCAAAATTCAACACACCTTTATGCCACACATATGGACGCAGACGCCTCCGTATTATCAACGCCACTGTCTACGCTAGAGTCCTCGCCAGAGGCAGAGTACGAGAGCCGAATCGCCAATCTAGACTCAACGCCAGTACAATGCACAACCGAACACTTTAGCTGGCGCCAGCTCACGGACTTGTCTGAAAAGCTTCCCGAGCTTCAAGAGCAGTTTGGCCAGATATCGGCGTCGTGCATGGGCGACTGTGTTGCACTTGGCACGGTGCGTGGACTCGTTGTAGTGGCTGACTACCTTGGGCGCGTAAAGTCCATGCTTGGTTCGCCGACTTCCCCGTATGGTGCAGTGTCGGCAGTCACATTTTCGGCAGACTATCTTGCGCTTATTGCCGGGTACGCCTCGGGGTATGTGGTTGTTTGGGACTGGGCCAAGGGCACCACGGTGTCGGTCTCCAGACCATTGCAGCCCAGCGACAGCCCTGGCGTGGCAGGCCACCCAGCCGATATAGCAGTGACGTCTGTTGGCTTTATTGGTGCCAGCAAGCATAGGTACATTAGCTCAAGTGCTAGTGGCTACGTTCTCTACCACCACATTGTTCGCCGCCTGCTAACGACCATGAGCACCGTGCAGCTGTCGACGCCCAGCAAGACTGCAGACATTTTGTTTGAAGTGGCACCATTGGCCTACGGAGGCCACGAGTGTGCCACTGACGATTTAGGGCTTGTAGCAGTACTCACCAGCGCTCACCTGACTATTTTCAAAACAAGGCACGGCGTCGAGCAGCGATACCGCCAGACCTGTCAGGCACCGACTATTGGAAGCGATGCCAAACAGAGGCCGTTTACAAAACGACCATATGCTGGCTGCTTGTCTTGGCTACCGGCGCACAAGCACCAAAGAGTGGTGACTGATCCGGCCACAGCACAGGTTACAATGCCCAAGCTGGCCTACTCGTGGGGCACCTCAATCCATGTTTTGGCCCTGGAATTGGATCACAGAGTTGCTGCCAACGGTGCACCGCTAAGCAGCAGTGGGTCCCTGGCCCGCCTCCAATTCGAGGCAGTATCAACGTGGGAGGCTATCGAGGACGTGGTGTTATGTCAGTGGATTGATGCCGATGTTCTGCTCTACATGACGCAAAGCCAGCGCATGTTTGTGTTTGAAACAAAGTTGCGCCAGGAAACCGAGGTATGCGCATCACCGCCCGGAAGCATTGCAGGCCAGCCCTGGGTCACGCTAGCGACGGGCGCTGAGGCTGAACCCTCATATGCGCAGGCGATAAGCGTGTGTCGGCGGCGTGTGTTTGCTGTGTGTGGAGAGACATCGGTGTACATGGGGCGCCTGCTGGCGTGGACCGAGCGCCTGGAGCTTTTGGTAGAGCAGAATCGGCATACCGATGCAATAACCTTGGCCATGGGGTTTTACCAAGGCCGCACTGGCCAGATTGTAGTCGGCCTTCCTAGGCAGAGGCAGGACAGCAGCGACGTAGCACTGGAACGGCGTCGCCATACATTGGTTGGCAGCAAGTTGGTAGAGCTTATGCGTGCCGCCCTGCGCCAGACCTTTGGAGGCCAGCATGTAAGCGACTCGCTGATGCGTGCCTTGGCCTCGGTTTGCGCCGAGGCGTGTCTGGCTACTGACAACCATTCGCTGTTGTTCGGCGAGGTATTTGAGCGGTATATGTTGAACCCACACAGAATGCGTGTTTATTTGGAGACAATTGAGCCGTTCATCCTTAGTGGCGATATTGCGCGCCTGCCGCCCCAAATTCTCAACGCCATGGTCGATTGCTATGGAGCAACACCGCAGCTAGTCCGACGACTGGGCGAGCTTCTGATGAACTTGCGGCTCTCGCCGGGCGAGTTTGACATTGACCGTGTTTTGAGCAGCTGCCGCCAGCACCGGCTGTGGCGGACGTTTGCGCGAGTGTGGCTCAGCATGGGCGACCCTGTTGCTCCAGTTGTTAGCATCCTTGCAGCTGCCAGTAGCGAAGGCGGCGTATCTACTGATGGCAGTGTGTTTGGTGGCGACGATGGCGATGGCGATGGCGATGGCGATGACGATGACGATGAGACACCCGGAATAGTCATTTTTGACTATCTCGACATGGTTATTCGTGGACGGCGCTATCCCGATGGCAAGCCGATAAAGCCACAGACTACCGCTGAGCAGTACAGCGCCCTAGTGACCGAGCTTGTCCTACCGCCAGTAGAGACGGCTAGCTGCTCCTACTCTAGTAGCGAGTTGCGGGCTACGTTTAGCACTCTACTAGCTCTGCTGAACTTGGGCGCCGATCGCCTGCTCGTCACTTTGAACCACATCCTTGGCGACTCATTTGCTGGACTTGTCAATTTCATTGTCAAGCCCGAGGCAGGCGGAGCGCCATCTAAGCATAGCGACCGCTCGCTACGCCGCGCCAGCCAAGTAAAGTCGTTTATGCAGCTTGTTGTCGACACATTCTTTGTCTTGGCTACATCGGCAGATCGTGAGCAGTCTGAACTTTTAACCAAGCGGCAGAATGGGCTTTTGTCAAGCTTTGCGCTGACTCTCTATGTCACTCGCTTCCCCTTGATCTACCTGACTGACGAGTCGGTGGACAAGTGGGCGAGTATTTTGCTGAGGCTGGACGACCCATCTACGCGCGCTGAGCGCGAGTACGCGTTTGAGCTTTTGTTTAAGCTGAATCCGCCGCAGTCGTATGACAGCTACATTGAGCCAACCCGTCAGGCTGGGTTTTTCCGCGTGCTAGAGTCGATCTATTGCACGCTCGAGCAGTACGACCTGGCTTTGCGGACTTACTTGGATCACCCCGAGTATATTTACCACCGAGCAGTGTTCTCAGCTATCAAGGAATTGGCAGCGAGCAGACACCCCAAGGCGCTAGAGGGCATTGCTGAATTTGCACGAAGCAACGCCGTCGAGCTCGTTGAAGTCGATGCTGAGAGCTTTGCAAATACTGTTGAGGCCGTCTCGTCGCTGAGCCATGATAGCATTGTGGCAGCGCTGGCGGACCAGGCACAGGCACAGTTTGCCTACTTGCGGGCCTTGCTTGACCCAACACCAGAGGCAGTGTCAAGGAGCCCCGACCACCAAAGGTCGGCAGTGACAGTGACCGACGAGAGGGCGCCTCCAAACATCGGCTTATCTGACGAGCAGCACATCGTGGTGTACCCGTTCCGATCGTTGGTTCCAGATAGCGAGCAGCACTCAAACAAACATCCGCAAGAGTATCATGAGCGGTACTTGGAGCTTATGTGCCGATTCAACCCCGGTAGTGTGCTAGCGTACTTGAGGCAGCATGCCGATCTAAGCCCTGAGCCCTTCCGTTTAGCCTATGTGCAGTCTATCTGTAGCAAGCATGGCGTGAGTGATGGACTTGTGTGGGTGCTAATGCGGCTGGGCGACTTTTCAGGCGCGCTCACTACGCTTATTTCCCAGATGGATCAGGAGACCGAGCGTATGCGAGCAGCAGTACCAGCTACCCAAAACGAGGATGGCGGCGAAGACGAAGGAGAGCGGGCCTCGGTTCTTGGTGACGCGGATCGCGAGCGGCTGGTTGACCACTTGGACCGCATTGCCCATGAGGTCGATGGCTGTGTCAGTATATGCCGGGCGGCGCTGTCAAAGCTTGGGAAGGATGTCGCTGCACAGTCTGCGCATTGCCACGATCCAGACACGCCGATGAGCAGCGATGTAGCGGCAAGAGCACAGAGCGAGTATCGGGCGCTAGTGAGCACGCAACTTTGCGATCTGTGGCTGGCGCTGCTTCGCAAGGTGCTCGGGTACCTGCACCACGCTAGCCGGACGCTAGATGGGCTGGCCACTGGGGCTGTAGCAATGCGTGAGGCGTGGCAGCTAGTGTCTAAGCGACAGCGGTGGATGTTGCAGAGCGTGCTAGACGCGCTGATATTTGCCGCGTCGTCGGCATCGTCGCTGATCTCTCTACGCCACATAATCCAACAGCTACTTGCGTCGGGTCCTGCACCAGACAGCGCTCCGTCGCCACAGAAGCAGCTTGGAGCTGGCCGGTCCTTGGGCATTGCCGAGATACAGCATCTGCTTGCTGTGGCAGTGAGTGCCTACAAGACCGAGGCACAGCTAATGGCGCTGACGAATGTACTGGTCAACTACGACCTGTTCACTACCTTTGCGCAACTAGTACGGTCGCAAAAGCAGGGCTGGCATGTGGCCCCTGGCTCTGCTGGCAGCAGTGGTGCCGAGGCCGGCCTGCTGGGGCGCCACGCTTCAGGAGGAAGCCCCTGCTGCAATAAATGCGGCGAGTGGATCTTTAGCGACCAGCGCCAGAGCCGGGCAATGGCTGGTTTGCGCAAGCAGATTGGGCAGTATTACGATAGCAGCTCGTTGCGCATGCTGGATCTACACGTATTTGAAGACGCCAGTGCGCAGTGGCAGTGGATAAAACTACGCAGCGCATCAACCACATACGACGAATTCCTCAGCAGCAGCAGCAACGGGCGGGGCGGCAGTAACAGCGCACAGCGTGTGGTGCTGTTCAAGTGCGGACATGGGTTTCACTGGAGCTGCCTGACTGGCGCCACTGGCGACGATGCTGCTGCCAAGCGCCTAAGCGGCAGCAACTCGCACAATCACCAGCTCGCGTGCCTGTCGTGCCCAGGCCGCGCAGCAAGCATCTAAAAGCACCCTGTGCCTTGGCAGGCTGTCTGTGCGCCCGTGTGACAGAAAGCTTCCTGAAGCCGCCAAGCGCTTGGCAACCTCGGAAAACCGGAGTAGGGGGGAGCGCCGAGCAGAAAAGCCATCTTGATAATTTTTTTAGGATGTGGCACGCGTGGCAAACCGCTGGTGGACAGGGGGAACTCTCGCTCGCATATACAAGCCCCACTCAGGGCAGTTCCCCTTCAGCTCCTCTTTTCCTTTCGCTAGCTTACCATTTATCCAACGCTATAGGCTTTCTAGGTCCATATTTTTCTCTTATTTTTCCACTAGCAATCGCGCTTTTGCACTCTTCGCTTTAACCCCCCCAAAAAACAATCTATCGCAATGGAGGACGAAGTCGCCGCTGTAAGTATTTGTCTCTTATCGCCTCATCTGAGCACCATCCGGAGTCCAGATGAGGCAATCTCGAACACATTTGCTCTCTGGCGCTTGCTAACATACGTACCTTTGGATGCAGTGCTTGCGCTGACGTGGCGTTGGAATCTTCTGAAATAAATTATGTCGCATCTTGCTCAATCTCGGATTCACACTAATTTCATCATCTGCTTTTGTGTACTCTGTAGTTGGTCATCGATAACGGTTCGGGCATGTGCAAGGCCGGCTTTGCCGGTGACGATGCTCCCCGCGCTGTAAGTATACTCCAGCCTTGCAAGCTCGGCTTGTGCCTGCCTAGTGCTGTTGGGTCTTCTTGACTATCTGGCGCTGCTGCCATCCTACCTGGCTTTGGGCCTGGTCAGCCACGGCGTATCCGTTTATCTTGTGCCATGCAAAGCGTCTGCTAATCGCCCTATTTCTGGCTATTCCTGCTCCGCATTAATCCCTTTAGGTCTTCCCATCGCTGGTTGGTCGTCCCCGCCACCACGGTGTGATGGTTGGCATGGGCCAGAAGGACTCGTATGTCGGCGACGAGGCCCAGTCCAAGCGTGGTATCCTCACTCTCCGCTACCCCATTGAGCACGGTATTGTCACCAACTGGGATGACATGGAGAAGATCTGGCACCACACTTTCTACAACGAGCTGCGTGTTGCTCCCGAGGAGCACCCCGTTCTGCTGACCGAGGCCCCCCTCAACCCCAAGAACAACCGCGAGAAGATGACCCAGATCATGTTTGAGACCTTCAACTCGCCCGCCTTCTACGTCGCCATCCAGGCTGTCCTGTCGCTGTATGCCTCGGGCCGTACCACTGGTATCGTCCTTGACTCTGGTGATGGTGTGACCCACACTGTCCCCATCTACGAGGGCTATGCGCTGCCCCACGCCATTCTGCGTATCGATCTTGCTGGTCGTGACCTTACTGAGCACCTCGTCAAGATTCTCACTGAGCGCGGCTACTCTTTCACCACCACTGCCGAGCGCGAAATTGTCCGTGACATCAAGGAGAAGCTCTGCTACGTTGCCCTTGACTACGAGCAGGAGATGGAGACCTCGACCAAGTCAACTTCGCTCGAGAAGAGCTACGAGCTGCCCGACGGTCAGGTCATCACCATTGGCAACGAGCGCTTCCGCTGCCCCGAGACTCTGTTTAAGCCCAGCGACATTGGTATGGAGGCTGCCGGTATCCACGAGACCACCTACAACTCGATCATGAAGTGCGACGTTGATATCCGTAAGGATCTCTACAGCAACATTGTTCTGTCGGGTGGTACCACCATGTACCCTGGTATCTCGGACCGTATGCAGAAGGAGGTCACCGCTCTGGCTCCCTCGACCATGAAGATCAAGATTGTTGCTCCCCCAGAGCGCAAGTACTCCGTCTGGATTGGTGGTTCCATTCTCGCCTCCCTGTCGACCTTCCAGCAGATGTGGGTTTCGAAGCAGGAGTACGACGAGTCGGGCCCCGCCATTGTCCACCGCAAGTGCTTCTAAGAAACAGCAGCTTTTGTTCTTTCATACCCCTTTTTCTATTACGCACAACTTGCTTGCTGCCTTTTTTTCTCCTTTTCAACTGGTCCATGTTGTGTTAGGGAGCACTTGTTGTCGTCCTCTTTGGCACATTTTCTAGCAAATATACTAGTTATCCGAATCACCAGAGAAGGATCCGAGTCATGGGGCGCTGGATCTCCTCTCAGACCCTTTGCATTACATTAGCTCTAACCCCATTCCTGGGCGTGATCCATGCAACTTGATCATCTGAGGCACTACCAGCCAGCATTTTCTTTTCCTTGCTTACGCTTGTTCTAATTTTTCTCTTCAACTTTTGTCCAGAATATTATTTCGCTACAATGCAGCGCCTGTCTTTGCTTAGTCGTGCCCTTGGCGTTTATACTGTCGGGTTTACTGTAAGCATTGAAAGACAAACTGTAGCCCGAAAATTGCTACTGCGGTTGCCGCTCCTGCGAGAATGAGCACTATGCCACTAAACAGCACCGATTCACCTGTGTAGAAAAGCCAGCTCAGCAGCGGAGTTCGTACTGCTTGCGTGCAGCAACAGGTGCGTGGGCAGAGCAGCGTTCGAGTCATTCCAGCATATAAGCGCCCCTCGCCATCGCCCGCAAAGGAGAGCAGCAACTCGGTACAAACCAGCCAAGCAGCAGAAGAAGAGCCGGATTTCTCACCACCCTCTTCTCAGCCAGCAACGCCGGCGTTTGGAGGAGAGCTGGGTGGCCGCAGCGGCAATGGCGAGCAGCAGGATCTCTCCGGCAGCTTGTTCAACCCGGACGAAGGCTATCTCCAAGGATCGCATTGGTCGACATCATTCCAGGGCATGGCGACTCAGCCCTTTGACCCACGCATTAGCGAGATGCTCATGGCGCCGGTAACTGAGTCCGACATTGAGATCAAGCCCGATGGCCTTCTGTACCTCCCCGAGATCAAGTACCGGCGCATTCTCAACCGCGCATTCGGCCCTGGCGGGTGGGGACTGGTGCCCCGTGGCGCGCACTCGGTGTCTGGCCGCACGCTGTCGCGCGAGTACGCGCTGGTCTGCTTGGGCCGCTTTATCTCGCAGGCGCGCGGCGAGCAGGACTTTTTCGATGAGAGCGGCTTGGCTACAGCTACCGAGGGCTGCAAGTCTAATGCCCTGGTTCGCTGCTGCAAGGATCTGGGTGTCGCGAGCGAGCTCTGGGACCCGGCCTTTATCACACAGTTCAAGGCCAAGCGCTGTGTCGAGGAGTGGGTCACACACGCCGTCAAGGGGAGCAAGAAGCGCATGTGGCGCCTGAAGGAGCGCCAGTGGGACTATCCCTGGACGAAAAAGTAGCCTTGATTTCCTACTCTGTGCTTTTGTATGCCAATGTAGCTCGCATATGTTGCTGGATGATAACTTGCATTTTGGACATTGGCTTCAAAAAGGTAAAACGTTGAAAATCCAATATCCCTCTCTGCCCAAGGCCTTTATGTATTTTTTTACTGCTTGGAGGCAGAGTTGCGAGAGGCAGACGAGCGGCGGCGACGGAGCTCCTCCTTGCGCTCGCGGCTCTCCTTCTGGCGCTGAGCCAGGAGCTGGGCGTACTCGGCGGCAGCCTCCTTGGACTTCTCCTGCTGGCGCCTCTGGAGGGTGACGATGCGGCGCTTGTGCATGAGGGTGCGGGGGGTGACCAGGCGCTGGATCTTGGGAGCCTTGGTGTAGGGCTTCTTCTCGGGGTTCTTGGGGGTGACCTCGCGGCGGATAACAAACTTGCGCACGTCGTCCTCCTTGGTCAGGTTGAACAGCTTGCGGATGTTGCTGGCGCGCTTGGGACCCAGGCGCTTGGGGACGTTGCCGTCGGTCAGCCCGGGGATCTCGGCCTCACCCTGCTTGACGACAACCAGGGAGAGAACAGACAGATCCGAGTTGACAATGCAACCACGCACCGACTTGCGGCGACGCTCACCAGTGCGGCGGGGGCGGTAGCACGAGTGGCCCTCAGAGAGGAGCAGGCGGCGGCGGCCCTCAGTCAGAACACCCTGCTTCATAGGGAAGCCCTGCTTGTCGTTGCCACCAGTGATGCGGAACACGTAGCCCTTGAACTCGTCACCAACCGAGTCTCCGGGGACCTCCGCCGAGATGCGCTTGTCATAGAAGACACGGAGCTTGCGCTCATCGTCAATGTCGAAAGTCTTCTGGCAGCCGTTGGCTACGTTCGCGATGTTCAGCTACACAAAGAGAAAAGAATAAAAGGTGTGGGTAATGCGCACGAACACCAACGACTCTTAGTAATCTGACCACAAAAACAAGTGTGAGAGCATTTCTCCATTACGCCCGAGCAAAGATAGCATTCTTGGTATTTCAAAATGCCTTTGGCCACATTTGATTTTTTTTTCTTCGCGGCTCCCAAATCGCTGTGGGCGGTGCGTATCCATTCGGCGAATCCATCCGTGCACACGTATCCATCCGCCGCGCAGAGAAATTACCGATGGATGCTCACCTTCATGGTTTAAGTGAATATAATTATTTTACCGCGAAATGGAGGGTTTCGAAAGGCTGATTCTCAAATGGATGCGCTGGCCTCCACTCCTTCAACACTGAGCACACTGGCTGCAATCCACTCCCCAAGCTTCAAAATTGATCAGTCTCAAAATGCGATTAACGTTGATCAAATTAGTTGCTTGATGAGCGTCGGTTGTTTTGCGGCTGCTGGTTGAGCGAGTCGAGGTACTTTTGCGTCGTTGGCGTTACCTTGGAGCCATACCCAAGATCGCGTCCTGGTAATGGAGGCTTGCTACTGTACATAGGCAAGGGCGGGCGCTCAAACGGCTTGGGTGGCGCATTGGGCCTAGCAGTGTCGCTGACAATGTGGTGTATGCGAGAGACAAGATTCGATATGCCTATGGAGCCCGATGCCGAGGATGTCGTTGATGTCACTACCGCCGCTCCTGAGGATGGCAATGGCGGGCTGGCATGGCTGTCAGTTGATTGCGGCGACTCTGTAAAAAGCGGCGAGGCAAACGAAAGCGGCCGGCGATAGACAGGCCCAGCGCTGTGCTCAGTCTCCTCGTATCCTTCTACCTCAAACGAGCGAATCCCATTGACAATTTCGGAGAGCGAGTTGGATCGGCGAACACTCAGAGGCCCAGCCATGGCAGTGCTCGATATTTGTGGCTGGTGCCCAGTAATAGTAGGCGTGTATGTTCCTTTTACGCGCAGGTGCCGCCTAGTTATTGTCTGTGGTGATGGCTGGTGCTGCTGACTCATGCGCATCAGCTCTTGGGTCTGCGAGACATGTAGCTTCATCAGCTGGTTTTGCTCCTCCAGTAGCGTCCGAATGTTGCGCTGCTCTTTTAACAGCTCAGCCATATGGTCGTCGCCAGGTCGGCTGGTCGCCGAGGCTGCATTCTGGTAAACAGGCAATCGAGCGACTGCGCTCTGTCGATGCCCAGTGCTGGCAGCCACTGCCTTACGATCGTTTGCTGACACGTTAAGCGGCGTCCTACTAGCTAGCGCCAGTGACGATGCAGCTATATTTTGCAGCAGCGGCGAGCGGATCAAAGCAGATGAGGCTGCAGCCCTGCTGCTAGCTTGCTCAGTAAGTTTAATGCCTGCGCTGGAAGTAAGTGTTGAAAGCATGCGCGGTGCCTGCGAGTTGTGTTGTGCTGGCTGCAACAGTCGTGCAGTAATGGTCGACCGGCCGCTAGCTATAGCTAACTGGGCTGACGCCAGGCGTACAAAAATTTTGTATTCATTGTCAATGGGCGATACTCGGCTGTGCTGCACCCGCGCCGACCGATAATCATCAGTAGGACCGATTTGGGTGACATGTAGTGACCAGGGCGCTCCGGCAGCGACATATGCGTCAAGAATGGCGTTTTGATCACTTGGATCGCTTGCAGACCAGATAGCTGTGACAAGAGGCGCGAGAGGCCCAAGACCATGCTCATATATGGCCTGACCATCTATGCGATTCAGAGGGCCCCATCGAACGTCAGGGTTCTGTCGAAGATATGCTAGCAGCTCAGGCAGACTGGAAATCTCAACCGCTGGTGCCTGGGACAGGGAAAGACTAATGCTGTAGTTGATGCTGGCAAATTCAATAAGCGGCCCGCCACCATTATCCCGAGAACTGAAATTGTTGGACAACCAGGCAGCAACGCTGTACACACAGCTCGGGGCAATGACAGTGGCGTAGAACTGCTCCTTTCCTCCGCCGCGATAGATGGGCACTGCAATGTCACTAGCGTAAATGGCGGTTGGGATGCGCTGTCGTTGACACATAATGCCGTGATCCAGCCGGTTGAGACTGATGGACCCATCGCCTTCAACGTAACCCAGCATAAATGCGCATACCGTTGGCTCGGCCTCTGTCCTGGCCGGCAACTGGTCAAGCATGTTGCACACCTGTTTGCTCAGCAGTCCCGATATCGATATGGATGGGGCAGCTTTGTGTGTGTTGTCAAGAAGAGCCTCCTTTGTTCTATCACCGCTCAGGTAAGCACGGGGAGTCTCTGTTGTCGGTAATTCGATGGGAGAACTGCTACCGCGGTAGCCGTCATTCCAATTGCCTCGCTCAATTGACTGTCTTGACATTTTGTCTCTAAACGGCACGGCTGCTGTGGCTCCGACTGTTGCGCCAGCCATCGTTCGCCCAGGCCTAAGCTGCCGTGGCACATAGATTGACAGGCTTTCGCTCATTCTCAGACTAGTAAAATTACACTGGTGTCTAAATTGCTGTTGTGAGAAGAAGAAAAAAAAAAAAAAAGTCAACAAAAGGGAGACAGGGCAAGCAATCGCATGTCCCTGTTCCCTTTTTGGTAGACAACAACAATGTCTGGAAAATACTCCTGTATTTGATAATGCCACGAATGAGCGCTCTAGATAAAAGAGCCAATAATGGCAGCGGCTCCGACGAGAGCACCAGAGAGCGCTAACTGGCGAGTGGCAGCATTGACCTCGGGTGCTGCTGCTGATTTGGCTTCCTTAGCGCTGGTGGTCTCTTTAGCGTTGGCGGTTTCCTTAGTATTAGCAGTCTCATTCGAGTCATCGTCAGGCTGCTTGCTGTTTTCCGCAGCGCGACTCGAGCTCTTGACTTTTTTGGTGGCGGATTTGACTGTGTTGGCATTGCTGCCCTTGGATGCCATGCTGTTAGCACTGGCCGATGAACCGGCGGCGCTGCTGGCGCTATGTGTGGCAGACGCCTCGTTGGCGCCCTTGTTGGAACCCTCAGCCGATACCAGAGCAGCCAAGGCAATGGAAGCAGCAACGACAAACTGAGTGGTCTTCATTATGATGTGTGGTTGTGTATGAAAAAAAATGCAAAGCAAGGCGAATCAAGGCGTTATGCCAACAGGAATACTAGCTAGTGCAGACAAAGAAATGTCTCATGCTTTAAATACGGCCGCCTAACTAGAGGCCATCGTCTTGCAGTTAATTTTAATGGCTATAGTAGTAGCCAACATAGCGGCTGTGGTTGAGCATATACCAAATGTGGGGGTATCTCTACTAGCAGCTACCAGAGCACTGGCATGCCTCTGAAAGTGGGAGAGTGCGTCTTTGGCGGGGTAGCCAATATCGCACTCCCTTTTCTCCAAAGCCTCGTGTATCTTACCTACTAATGGGTACTATAACTGCCGCTAGTCGCTATCTCCGCCATATGCTTTATAATCTGTTTCCCCCAGACTATTGCGAGACTACGACGTCATCTGTAGATACGCTGATACAATCAATCAATCAATCAAGGCATGCCAAGACTAGTGAATAGCCAGCTACCACATCGTGCATAAAGACCTCTTTTGTATCTTCTACACCCAATTCGCCTCAATTTCACTATTATTTGCCACATGGAGTCGAATAGCATAAAGCTTGCTCAGGGATTTTTAAAGGACGCGCAAAAGGCATCCAAAGGCGGCTGGTTTTCCAAGCCCGAGTGGGACATTGCTGCTCAGTACTTGGACAAGGCCGCCACCGCCTTCAAGGCAGCGCGGCACTTCGAGGAGGCTGCAGATTGCTACGTCAAAGCTAGCGACGCCTATGTCCAGATCAATGCGGTGTACTTGGCCGCAAAGTGCTATGAGAATGCCGCAACCCTGGCTGCCACATATGCAAAGGACCACGACATGGCCATAACATACTACAGCCGCGCTAGCGACCTCTATCGCTCTCAAGGGGCGGCGGCAGACAAGGCGGCAGAAATGATGGAGAGTGCTGCCAAGATTTGTGAGGACATTGACACCAACCGGACTATTCAGCTCTATGACAGCGCTCTATCCATATACGAAACCGAGGACCGTGGTCGATTTGGAGTAGAAACCTTCAAGCGCACTATCCGGTACTTGCTCGACAAGGGACGCCTATCCGAAGCCGTGGGCTTTCAAATGCGGCTTTCCGCCATATGCGAGCACGTTAATAACCGCTTTGAGCTAAACAAGAGCAACCTCAGTGCAATCATAATACTCTTGGCCTTTGGCGATAGCGTGGAGGCTGGGAAGAAGCTTGACGAGTTTGGACAGGACGTCGCCTTTACTCGCAGCAAAGAAGCTGCAACCGCTGAACGCCTGGTGCAAGCCTACAGTGACGGCGACCAAGATGAGTATGCGAAAATAGCTAGCGATCAGACTATAACCTTTTTGGATATCGTCATTGCTCGCCTAGCCGCCAAAACGCGTATCCCTGGAGCCAGGCGCCTAGAACCCCGTGTCAACGTGAAACAGGCTGTGCATGGTGACGAGCATAATGCTGCTGGCCCTGTTGCACCATTTGTCAACGACACTGTTGGCGAAGACGACGACGACGATTTGCTCTGAGAGGACGCTATTCTGCCTCCCCTTTTGACCGGCACAAGGGATGAAATAGCGCAGGTGACCCAGCGGAGCCACCCAAAAAGACAGCGGGGACATGGGAGTGCAGCGGGCCAGATCAACCAATTTGCCTTTCAAATCACGAGGAAATTGAGCCAACCTTTTTTCAGAAAGCCTGCTTTGCTGCGCCCCTCTTGCCTTTCTCTTTGGCATCCTCCGTTTAATGCACTTTTACTCTATACTTTCTCTTGCACATTCCAGCGACAATGTCTGACCAAATTGATATGCCAACTGTCTGCTCTTCTACTACAACGACAGTTGTGGCAGTCACAGCAACTACCGAGGTCTCGGCGCAGTCTGACGCTGACGCTCTGACTGCACCAGCAATTACAAATGCGGCTGACAGCTCTGCAAATTCAGACTCACCAGCTGCACCTGCACCGGCACCAGCGCCAGCAGAGGCTCTGACATCAGCAGCCAGCTCAAGCTCTGCGGCTCAGAAGCCTAGCGCGCCGGCTGCCAAGCCCAAGAAAAAGTCGGCTGCCTCAAGCTCTCTTAGTAGCAGTGCCAAACGGCAAGTATCACACCTGTCTAAACAGAGGCGCTCAGCTTGTCCGCACCCAAGAGATATATGTGCACCTGCTCTACTAATAAGTATAATATGCTACTTTTTTGCCAACACTGTAGGATCCAAAAGGAGCTTGCCGAGATTAGCTTGGATCCGCCCAGCTACTGCAGCGCTGGTCCCAAAGGCGATACGCTCTACGAGTGGGTCTCTACCATTGTTGGGCCCAGTGACTCGCCCTACAGCGGTGGGGTCTTTTTTCTCGATATTCACTTTCCGCAAGAGTACCCGTTCAAACCGCCCAAGATCATTTTCCGCACGCGCATCTACCACTGTAATATTAACAGCCAAGGCCAGATCTGCCTTGACATTCTCAAGGACAACTGGTCTCCCGCGCTTACGATTTCAAAGGTGTTGCTGTCCATTTGCTCGTTGCTCACCGATGCCAACCCGCACGATCCGCTTGTCCACAGCATTGCGCAGCAGCTCCTAGAAAACCGCGCCGAGCATGATCGTACTGCCAAGGAGTGGACAAAGCGCTACGCCTGCTGCTAGCTCTTTTTTTCTTTTAGGGTAGCCTGCCTTCACACACATATTTGGAGTTGGCGCCAGTACTCAATAAATTTGCTACTTTTTCATCTTTTTAATTGTAAACACGATCGACAAGGGCTAGTCGAATGGGATAGGCCGCATGTAGGTGTTTCGGGGCCCAGCGGACGCGTCCTTGCTTGCCAGTGCGGCGGCAATTGCGGAGGGCACCTTGATGCCGCAGCAGTCAGGGAACTCTTGCCCCAGAGCAAATACGTGACTGTGGTCGCTGCAATCGTGCTCATCCTTGTCGGCGCCGTGTGCTACGTCAGCGGACATGCTGCCGCCGGTGAAAGAGATGAGTGAGCCAAACATAAAGTGCTGCATGATTGGTAGCTTGCCAATGACTTCGGCGCGAAACATCTTGATGAGTCCAAGGTTGACCTTTTCCCAAGACTTTGCGCCGCTAATGTCGTCGATCATCGGCGAGTGCCAGCGGATGGAGCCAGTCTTGATGGAGTTGACAAAGAGAACGCTCTCAAAGTACATGTAGTCCTTGGAGAACTCCTCAAGAATATCGGTGTTGTGGATGGATTTTGGGCGCAAGTGCTTGTGCGTGCGCAGCTGCCCAGCTCCGAATAGGAATGGCAGGAACTGGTAGTCATCCAGGCCCCACACACCATGTGAACCAGCAGGCTCCAGCCAGTAGCTCATCTGCAGTCCGCGCATGACGTGAACATACCGAAAGAACACATGGATCACTAGAGCAGCATAGTCCTCGCGCTTAATAAGCTCCAGTTTGTCTAGGCACAGCAAGAACGAGAGAAAATTCAGCTCGTGTCCCGTGCCGTAGTCTATGCGGCGCCGGTTGCCAAAGCTCTCTTGCGCATACTTGGAAACCTCTTCAATGTGCTCGGCTGGAACAAACGCAGCCAGCCATGTTGGCAGTTTCTGCTCAACTTGGTCGTAAAAGTCGCGGAAGGCAGCGTTGCCAAACCGACTGTTTGTTTCGATGGGCTTAATGTCCTTGTTTGTCTGCTGAATTGCGCCAAGGAAGCATAGTAGCCTTTGAATGATATCGCTGTCCTCGATAGTGTCAGTGGTCTTTACGCCAATAACCGAGTCATTCAGGTTATTAAGAAACAACAATATCTCTGAGCAAGCAGCAGACTCTTGGAAGTGCACCAGGTCCTCGGGTGTTAGAATTTGGCGCGCGGGAATCATAATTTCAAACTAGAAACAGCGTCGATTTTAATTTGGGATAGAGGAAAGCAGAGTGAAATTGTATTTGCTGTTTGTGAACCCTCGCGAACCAAGCCCTGAAATCAAGGCTTGTTTTTCCTCGTGGGTGACAATTATTGGTTGTGAGTACCTCATCGGACACTCGGAAATGATAAATTTGTGGATGTTTTGCTCGCTCACTATCGCTAGTGGGTTGTAGCTAGAGTTGCCAGGTGCTTTAAGAGCACAGAATACCTTAATTGTTATAAAAGTGCCATGAATGTTTTCAAGCGGACATAAAAGTTCATGTCTGAGTCTTGTTGCACTCTTTCCAAAAAGAAAAACGCTGCTCTTCCGGCCCAAGCCTTGTCGGGTGCTTTGTTAAAAGAAAACAGCACTCAGCAACAGCTTTGAGACTTTGACTAACGCAAAGGAAAGCATGGATTTTGCTGTTATTAAATCTTGCTTTGCCGAGGCTTTACCAAGCAAGAAGCGCTTACTTACCCCTAAGAAAGCGCTCTTGAAAGTCCCTATTCCCTTGGGTAGTGTCTTCTTCCTTATAAAAGAGGCTAGTGTGCGCTGGCATCTATTCCTCTTTTCCTTCTTCACTCTTTATTATTCGTTTCTTCAATTCCAAAGCTGATAGCTCCACAATCTAGTACCGCGCCACATAGGAATACACGAAAAAATGGCTTTGAATTTGACTGAAGGCTCAACTTTTGCTTTTGAAGTGAAAACCGATGGAAATAACCATTTTTTTATTAAAAATGGCTTGCTGTCGGAAATGAAGGTCAGGGATATGGTTAAGCACTTGGGTTACAACGCAGTGGACACCTATATCCTTATTGGTGGTGAGGGCGTATACGAATATAAAGTTGGCAAGGAGGATATGGATCTAACGATTGATGTTATTATTAGGAATGAAGGGTGTGATTTCAGCATGTTCACCAGTAATATTATCGTCTGCGTGATTCAAGGAGATAGCTCTTGCACATCTTCAGATTATAGTGCGGATACCGATGAATAGAGCATGTCTCTAGCTACTCATTAGGTACAATTTCTAGTGTTTAGCTTTTACTTTATAGTTCTCACAATGAATATGTGCTTGAAGAAACACAATAAATCAAGATGTCCGAAGCAATACTTTTAGCTATTCGCCACACTTTAGGTAATTGGAATAGCAAAATATACTATGGAAATGGCCACCATTTGGACGAAAAGGGCCTATTATGCATGGGCAGAGGCGCCGCTCTGCTTAGGCTTTTCGTTAAAGTAGGCCTTGACGCTGTCGCCGCCAAAGACCATGCATATCGTGAGGTAGACGCTCAAGCCAATGCGGGGAGTAACGCCGCGGTAAAAGCCCATGAGACCGTTCTTCTGGTAGATATAGCGAGCAGTAGAGAAGAGGTTCAGGTTCTCCGGGCGGTCAGCAGCCTTTGTCTGCGACTGCATCTCAACACGTATGACCTCCAGCGGCTGGTTCCAGCAAGCCAGAGCACCACCGATGGCCGACGACGCCAGGCGCTCCATATTTGTCAGCTTACGATTCGTGTCCTTCCCACGGAAAATGGACTCTGTCACTCGCGATATACCAAAGCGCGAGCCCCAGTTCGTCATTTGCCGCAGAGCTACAGCCGATACACCGCGGTTAAGGCCACGGATGCCCTCGCGCTGGAACACGTCGTAGGCAATACGCCAGGTCGACACGCTGGCATCAGCCGATTTGTGGCGAGTCACCTCCACGGTCTTCATAAAAGTGCAAAAGCCCATGGTTGTGTAGGCCTGCGCCACGCCACCGGCTATGCCGCCAAACAAGCCCGACCAACTTGACGAGAAGCCCGCAACACGCGCCCTGTAGTCGACCTCGGACGACGTGAATAGCAGAACGCCACCTTTTGTCGAGGCCTCAATCCACGCCCACTAAAAAAGCATAAATAAAACAAAAGTTAGGTTTGCATATTCGGAACCGAGATGCCTAGGACAAAGGCTATGTCGCAAGAAACTTACCGGAATCAGACCCTGGTAGAAGCCAGCAATACCACCGCGAGCATATGTCTTTTTGAGCGACGTGGCAATACTGTCAGCCCGGTTAGCTACATGAAGAAAAACAGGAAAAGAGAATGCACTTTAGCGTCGATTCTTGACGCTTGTGCAAGAGAGCCTTCGGCGCAGGAAGGGGGCTTACCTGCCATGTGAGTCTTTACGACCTCAAAGGGCTGGCCCAGCGTCGACACCTCAAAGGTCTGGATAGCAGCACCAAGGGCAATGTTACTCCATGAGAGGGGCTTCTTCTGTATCTCCGGGTGAGCCTTTTGATGACTTGTGGCGGCGACAGGCACGGTTTCCAGAGCTTTGGACATTTCTCGTATCTTTTGCTGACAAACTAGCTAGTAGCAAAGAGAAAAAGGGAGCAGCAGTATGATATAATTATTATTTGGAGCTAAAAACGGAAACAAGAGAAGCAAAGTGGAGCTTGCTGCAAAAGTGTGCAGGGAGAGGCTGCAACTCAGGGGGAAAAAAGCAGTATGTGAGCTTAGTGACCTGTTTAATCCACGTGTGCGCAAGGATGAGCAGTCCCAAAGGAGGAAGTCCTGCCAGTGAGCAAATCTGTGGAAGTCGTGTGAGCTGAGAGACAAAAGAGGTGTAGCTTTGTGATTGGCCGAAAAAAGGAGCTGGCTTGTTCCGGGTACTCCCTAGCGAATGACCAGGCGACACAAAACGTATATTTTTGAGGTCTAGAGAAGGGACTGCAGCTGTTGGCGGTATGCGTTCTTGATCTCAGCAATGTCAGCTTGTAGCTCGGAGACTTGCTCGGTCTTTTCGCCCAGCATCTCAAGGGCTGTTTCATGCCTGCGCTGCAGCTCCTGCAGCTCAGCAGCAAGGTCCGTGCGTTGTGCAGAGCCGGCGCGTAGCTTGTCCAGCTCCAGCGACATTTCCACCAGGCTGCTCGAGTACTCGTTTTTCTGGCGGAGAGCAGACTGCAGCTGTGCCTTGAGTGAGGTGATCTGGGCGTTGAGCACTTTGGCTGACGCATGCGCACTAGCTGCTGCCCCTTGTTCCGATGAGCCCGTGGCATTCGGGCTAAGGGCTAAGGGTGTGTCGACGCCACTTCCGCGGCGAGGATGGCGACTATCAGTCGATGACACCGAGCTTATGGACTGGGTACGCCCATGAGACAAGCCAGCCCGGTCCCTGAACCCAGGGCTCAGCACTACAGCAGCAGCAGCAGCAGCAGCATTATCGTTTGGCATTGGCGACGATGACCCACCACGGGCATTATTCCCTTCGGACCACGCGGCACGCAGGCTAGCCAGAGCATCGAGTTTGCCAGTCAGCTTACGAACAGAGTCATGGGCGTCGTCAAGCTGCAGCTTCAAGTCCGTGCGCATCTTGGCCTCAACTAAGAGCTGCTCTTGCAACCGGGCGGCTTCGGCTTGGGCTTCCTCACGGCGCTTGGCCTCTAAACTCACATCTTCCCGCGCACTGGCGATGTCGGCAGCGCGTGCCTCGAGCTGAAGGCCGAGGGACTCGGCGGCCTTTGCCGAGTCCCGAAGCCGAGCAGCCCAGTCGGCTTCGGTGCGAGCCCAAGTTTGGCGGAGCTCAGCCTTTTGCGCCCGCATGTCCTCAATCTGCTGCAACAGCGGCAGCGTGTGGAGCTGAATCTCGGCGCCCAACTCGGAGCGGTGAGCCTCTGCCCCACGCGCCTGGGCCTGCAGAGCCCTGATTTGAGTCAGCGACGCCACCTCACGGTCGCGGGCCTCCTCTTCAACCACCATGATACGCTGCTGCAGCTCGCTCAGCTGTGTTTGCAGCTCCGCTTGCGTGGCAGCAGCGCCGGCCTTCAGCTCTGATACTTGGCGCGCAGCTTCGTCAGCAGCTTCTTCGCGAGCGCGCTGCATCTCGGCGCTATGGCGGCCACGCACAGCTGTCAACTCAGTCCGCAGAGCGGTGGCATCGGCCTCCGCTGTATTTAGCGCTGCACACAAGGAATTCCGAGCATCAATGGCCCCCTTGACTTCGCGCTCAAGAGTCTTGCGCTGAGACTCGCCCTCAGACAGCCTAGCCATCAGCGCCTTTGCGTTATCGGCTGACGAGCGGTCGGTGACTGAGGCGCGTCGGAGCTTTTCGGCCAGGTCGTCGGATCTGGCGACAGCAGAGTCGAGTTTCTTTTGAGTCAGCTGGGCAGCCCGCTCTAGGTTTTTGTTTTCAGCACGCAACTTTTTGATAGAGCTCGACAGCTTTAGCTCCTTTGTAGACCACTGCTGCCCTTCGAGCAACAGATCCTCGATTCGCTTGGCGTATTCGCTGATAGTGGTACGCATGTCATCGGGATTTGTAGGCAGGACGGCCGAGCGTAGCTTCGCTAGCTCGGCCTGAATGTACGGGATCTCTTCAGACTTGAGCGTTAATTGCTCGAGCGCTGGCAAGCTAGCAGCGCTGTCGCTGGAAATCGCGCCGCTATTGCTATTGGCCAGCTCCTCACTGGGATTCGAGCGAGGCGGTAGCTCTTTGCTGCTTCGAGCTACGGGCTGATATTTGGAGTTGGGCTGCTCCAGCTCTACGCCGAACGCCTCTAGTAGATCAGAGTCCAAGTCCTCATCCACAACAGTAGACGTCGTTGTTGCCAATGTAGTTGTCAAGGTGGGATTATTGGCGGCAGCGGCAACGGGAGTGGCTGAGCGTCCTATACTGCTTGCGGGACGGGGTGGCACAATGGCAGCCGCTGCTGCTCTGGACTGCGGGCGGGAGACCGACTCTAGCGAAACAGGACCAGTGGTACCACCTGCCAGCCTAGTTCCTCTGATAGCACGAGGCGCAGCAGGCGCGCGAGACTGGTGTTGAGACTGGGTGTCGGCTGGATTGGGAATTTCGAGGTATCGGTCGAGATGAGTCTCAACCTGACTGAGCGCCGTCTTAAGCATGCTACCCCATCCACCCAAGCCACTAGCTGGACTAGAGCCAGCATTAGAGCCATCGCCATTGGCGCTACCTGCCGCCGCCGAACTGCTATTGGTAGGACGTCTATTTGTGCCGGCTGCGGCTATGTTCGTAGGCTGCGGCTGGCGGGCTCCAGACGCCGACTGCTTTCCGGCCGACCCAAGCGGTACGCCGCCAAACAAGCCATTCATCTGAAGCAAGGAAAAAGAAGCACAAATTGAGAGCGTAATTTATTTGGGACAGGGAGAAAGAGGCCAAATAGGATTTAGAAGGGGTCACAGCAGACGCAATTAGCCGATCAATGTGAATAGCCAATATATTTATGAAGCGAATATTTTACTACGCGGCTAGGACGACCGAGTGTTGACCGCCAGCAGCGACCTTGAGAACACGCTTGCCGTCGATCTTTTGGCCCTCAAGCAGCAGTGGCTCGGCGACGTCCTCCTCCTCAGCGTTGCCCAGCTGCAGCATCTCGCCATAGCCCCAGGTGTAGGCGTGGCCGTCCTTGGTCAGAGCAATGTTGTGGTTGGAACCGCAAGCAAAGTCAGAGGCATCAGCGAGGGTGGGGATGAGCGTAGGCACAGAGATAGCCTTCTTGAAGGACGGCTCCTCGGCATTCTGGTCGCCAGTGGCATCGGCAGGGAGAGTGGCAAAGGGCAGCCCAGTCTGGTGCGAGTCGCTGCGACCAAAGGCATAGAGGTGGCCATCGGCAGCCAGAGCCAGCGAGTGGTGCTCGCCTCCGCCAATGCGCACAATGTTGGCACTTGCCAGGGCTTGGATTAGCGTTGGGTCATGGACATTCTCCTCTGCAGCACCGTCCTCATCAGCCAGGCCCAGCTGGCGGAAGTTGTTGAGTCCCCAGGCGTACACAGCACCCGATCCGGTTACTGCAAAGCTATGATAGGACCCGCACCCAATAGTGCGCACATCGTGGAGACGCAGGCGCTCAGGGTGCAGACCATGCAGGCGCCGGCGCTCCAGAACCAGGCGGCCCAGCTGCCCCTGCTGGCCGTATCCCCAGGCGTACACGCGGCCGCTGGCCGACAGGGCCAGCGCATGGTCAACGCCGGCACAGAGGTCGACGATGGGCTCGCGGAAGGCCGCCACCAGCGCTGGGCGGGGCTGTACGTTGACGCCCTCAGCAAAGCCCATGATTCCCTCAGCGCTGCGAAAAGTGCCCCAGGCATACACGCGTCCTTCCTCAGTCAGCGCAAACGTAGCAGAGTCGCTGCACGCCACCCGCACAACGCGGACCCCGTCCAGCCCCTCAACCAACGAGGCTACAAACTCGTCTCCGCCACGCCCCAGCGCCTGCTGGTCGTTGCATCCCCACGACCACAGCGCCCCAGCCTCGGTCAGCGCCATAGTGTGCAGCCCACCGCACGCAACATCCACAACCGCCACGCCCGAGAGCGCGCCAACAGGGAACGGCTTCTTGCGCTCAATCATGTCCTCGCCCAGCCCCAGCTGTCCGCAATCGCCATTGCCAAACACCAGCACCGCCCCACTCTGGCCCGCACGCTGTGTCAGCTCATGCACTGCCGCCGTCCGCGCCTTGAGGAATGGCAGGGGTTCGGCTGCCTTTGCCTCGGCCTTCTTGCCAGGAGTAGCTGCCCTCTTAGCAGGCGCCGCCCTCTTAGCAGGCGCCGCCCTCTTAGCAGGGGCTGCCTTCTTAGCAGGGGCTGCTGCCTTCTTAGCAGGCGCCGCCTTGGGCTCGGCCGTTGTCTTTTTCGCAGCAGCAGGGCTCTTTTTCGCCGCCGGCTTGCTAGCCGTCGTAGATGCCCTTGTTGTCGATGCTCTCCTGCCTACTGCCGCACCGCCGGCCTCCTGAACCTTGAGCTTCTTTACGCCATTGGCCAGCTCCTCCTCGGTCTTGCGCGTTCCTATTTTGCATAAATTACTGTCAATTAGCCAGCCATGTTTGTTTACCGTACAGGCACCCCCTGCTGATAAGGCACACGAGGCGGGTTGCGATTCACTCTGAAAGCACAGCTGTGATACTTACTCTTAGTAGACATTAGTGATCCTTCTTTCGCTGCTATTCGAGGACCAGTATGCGCGGGTTTACGATAAACACGGAGGGGAAAGGAAAAAAGAATGAAAGCGGCAATGAGGAGATTAAAAGGAAAACGCGTAGAAAAAAAAAGAAAGATTCTTTTCAAAAAGCGCTGTGGAGATTAAAGAAAACAGGGCACCCCCACCACTAATCCCCAGGGACACGCACCTATCAGCTATGTTGATTTATTTGCCCTAGCAATCTAAACGAGCTACTTGCGCTGCACTTCGTATCTCTTGCCACGGAACCCGTAGATTCCCCAGTTAGCAATGGCCCACTCGCCCAGGTTCCGGATCCCAAAGTCGCGCTTAAGGCTAGCAAACGGGTTGCCTTGGGGCTTTAGCAGCCAGTCCATTGCTCCGCCAAAGTCCTCTGTCAGCGCCGCAACGTCATTGTCCATATCCGCCTGATGGAAACCCGTCGCAAAAACAGGGCACTTTGTCTCCAGCAGCTTCTCTATCGTCGGCTGCCACCCAGCCCTTCCCTTGGGGTGGCCAAGCCCCGGGCTGAACAAAAAGAACACGTCCGTGAACGGGTCAAACGGCGCAAAGTTCCAGATCACATCGTGGAAGTACCCCTTGTGGTACTTTAGCGCCAGTCGCGGCGACACTGCAATGGTCGATCGAGTTTCATCGGCCGTCGGTATGCTCTCTGGCCCTACAAAGTACACCATCATCGAGCTGCTAGGCAGCAAGTACGACAGCTGTAGGTACAAGTGCGGCGGCAGCATCGCCTCTGCCCGCGCTCCAAGGATGAAGATCCGCAGCGGCGTCTGCTGCATCTGGAGCTCCTTCTCGCTACGCGCAAGCTCGTGCTCCTTGATCGTCGTCCGCAGCGCCGTCATCGACTTTAGTCCCTCTGGAGTTAGCCCAGCTCCCAGCGTAAATGGGCTGTACTGATGCAGAGTCGCCCCAATTGTGACTGGGTAAGTTAGCACCTTGCTCACGTGCCGCATCGCCCGCGCCGACCCCACATTAGTAAACGACCGTGTATACAGAAACGTGTCCCAGCTCTTAAAGTTCACCACCACCTCTGGCAGCTGCGCCGACGGAAACTCAAACTCTCGGAGCGTGCGCCCCGACCTGAGATCGTGCTCGTCCTCATTGGACTCGCGCAAGAACCCGCACTGCTCGGCGTGCCGGCTCTTGTCCGCTGCCCAGTGCTCGGCGCTGCAGTGCGTCGGGTACCCGCAGTCCGGGCACTCAAACATGGGCTCGCGCGTTGCTGCCTTGCCCGTGCTGCTCAATGTCTCGTGCACGCATGTTGGGCAGCACCCGTGCTCCTGGATAAGCAGCCCCTTCTGTCGCATCTCCTTGATTGGCGACTTTGAGAGCGGATGAAACAAGTCGTCCTGCTTTATAACCACTCGCTGCTTGCTCCTGGCTGCCGCGTCTCCCGCCGGCGGTGGCGGCGCAAACAGCGACTTTAGCGAAATTAACCGTTTTGTGCTCCTCTCCGCCAGCCTTGGCAATCCCCTACTCGACCCGGCCGTCGACACACGCCGGGCGCAAGCCAGCACGAATCCCTGTCCAACACTCATGTTTGCCTCTCTAAAATTTAGCTAGATTTGCTAGAAGTAAAAAAAAAAGTACAGAGAATTGAGGACATGCTGGCTGATACCATGGCTGCTACATCGCGCTAGAGCATAAAAAGACCACTTCTATTCCGCATCTTGATCAGATCAGCAATTTTTGTGATTAGTTGCGGGTGGCTGCCACTCTGGCAAAGGCCGTGAGAGCTGGCTCCACTGCCGCTGGTGCTTTCAGTTCCACTAACCAATTCTTATCAGCTCTCGTTATCGAGTTAAACCGTGCGTTAAGACAGCCCCCTTTATACCCGCTACTAAGTATGTATCGTCGACCGACTCTTTATGGATGGATGCGATGGATTCGACTGATGGATGCGATGTGATTCAGCTGCAATATTGTCGTTGGATACACCATACTCGCGTTATTCGTGCAAACCACTACTAATTCCAAATCCCCGATTTTGAATTCGATTTTGAATTTCCCACCCTTGTAGAATTTAAAATGCGTTACATCGCCGCCTACCTGCTTCTCCAGACCGCCAACCCCGAGGTCGCCCCCACCCAGGAGACCGTCACCAAGGTCATCTCGGCCGCCGGTATCGACGTCGACTCTGAGCGTCTTGGCCAGTTCTTCGCCGCCATTGAGGGCAAGGAGATCAGCCAGCTCATTGCTGAGGGCCAGTCCAAGCTCGCCTCCGTTCCCTCGGGTGGCGCCGCCCCCGCTGCTGCCGGTGGCGCCGCTGCCGGTGGTGCTGATGCCCCCGCTGCTGCCGCCAAGGTCGAGGAGGAGGAGGAGTCCGACGAAGACATGGGCTTCGGTCTGTTCGACTAAGCTCTGTGCATTTTGTCCCTTCAGCTCTTTTCACTGTCTTTGCGATAGCGCTGTAGCAAATAAATTACGCCTTTGCCTAATGGTATCGAAACACTTGCATTTTTGTGACCGATCGTGAATCGATGTAAGTGGTGTTCTGTAACCTAACTTGCAAATCCTAGCATTGTCCTCTTTAGGCTCTCCTTTCTGAGATGGCATCCGATGATCTAGGCCTTGCTTTGTAGTGCTCCTCTCCCCCCGCAGACACGGGACCATCACTTGCCGCCTTGCCAATTACTGGCAAAAAGCCCCTTATCACCGTGTCTTTCTTCTGGCTCTTCTTTCTCTCTTCTAGCTATCGATACACTTGTCATAGTTGCTTTTCTTTGCACAGAGCTGCTGGCGATGAAGTTTGGCAAAACTATCGAATCGAGCGCCAAAGAGCTCCCAGAGGAGTGGCAGCCATATCTCATACAGTACAACTCGCTCAAGAAGAACATTAAAGGCATTGTCGAAGAGCTCCAAGACACGTTTAGAACACTGAGCTTACCCTTGCCACTAGGTGAGGCCGACACTGGCGAGCAAAGTACGCATATCATTAGCAATGATAGCAGACCTACCAATGCCTACACTGGCTTGGAGACTACGACAGTCACTGATACGCAATTGCCCAAAGTAGTTGCCTACAGCATTGAAAGTAAGTACTGCTATCCTTTCTGGATCAGGGCCCCTTTGCCAGTCACTGCTAATACCATCGACTCTGATAGAAGACAGCGATGGCCTTGTGCATCCAGTCATAACCGTCAAGGTTCGCAAGCAGGCACATAACCGCCGCCAACAGATCGTTGAGCTTCCAGGCATTGCTGGCTTGCCAAGCAGAACCTCGATTTTGCTGCCCTCAGCATCGCTGCTGGAGGACAGAGGCTCCGATAAATCTCCTGCGATTGCAGACACCAGCGAGTTGGAGGCAGAACCTGTGCAGGCCTCGGCCATACCGGGGCCCCGGCTTGGCGACAGCTCAGGACACGACGACTGCACTCCCAATGCACCACTCGACGGTCGAGCAGGAGACGATGGTGTCCTGTTAGAGAGCCGGTTTGTTGAAGGTGCAGAGGAAACGCAAGTGACCGTTCGCCTCCAGTCCGACCGAATGTTCTTTGTCCAGCTGATCAACTACATTGAGCGCACGCGAGCCTTTGAGCAGGCTTATACACAGCAATACACTTCGAATGTCAGCAACCTGGGCTCGGAGCTGACGTTTGTCACATCGCCATTTAAGCACGACTTTCAGACTTGGCGCGAGATATTCCAGTTGTACATGGACGCCAATGTGTGGAGCCACACCGAGGGCGACCTCCGGCCCACCAACACAGCAAGGGAGGGCCAGGACAGATTCTCGAAATTTACTCGACATATCGAAGCCATTGGATTGACTGGGCGATTTCGCGACCCACTTTCGGCCAAGCTGCTAGTGAGCTTTTACAAACTCAACTCGGAGCTGACATATTTGAAGCTGCTGCAGGAAATGAACGAGCTGGCCACGCGCAAGATTATCAAAAAGCACGACAAGCGCACACACCTCATAGCAAAGACACAGTTCCCACAGCTCGTCTCCTTTGATACGACGGCGTTGACTCGGGCGCTCATATGCACAGTGTACAACGAGTTTGTGAGCGTTGTGCCACAGATCAACGACTACATGTGTCCCATGTGCCTGAACATTGCTTGGCGGCCGCTCCGGCTAGAGTGCTCGCACGTGTTTTGCTCTCGGTGTGTATTCAAGGCCTCTCGCAGTCGCATGTTCAACTGCCCCGTGTGCCGATCCAAGGATGCCATCTACAATGCTGGCGTGTCGAACATAGACCAGGCGCTGCTCAACTTCCTCAAGCTGTACTTTCCCAAAGAAGTCAGAGAGAGGCAGCGCGACATCCAGCAAGAGATCACCGACGAAGAGACTGGCGCACTCGTGTCTATGCAGTCCCGGGGCAAGCCATGTATTATCATGTAGTCTCACCAGCATAAGCGTAGAGTCCATCTCTTGGCATTGATTTTAGGCAGTAATTTAATCAACTAGGGAGCTGAAAAATTGCTGGCTGACAGTGTTCGCAGGCTTTTCCTTCAGCTCAGGCCTTAATAATTTTTATACCTATGCTGCGAATTTCCATTGGCAGCTGTCTTGCACGGCACAGCGCAGGCCTAGGCGCGGCACAGCTAACTCGACGTACTGCCGGCCTTACGAGCAAATTGGCGTCGCTGCGCACAATTAGCACTAGTTCTACTTGCGAGGGCCGACCTCGGCAATACGCTGACCACTCGCGGTACCCGCGACCCCGATCAAGTAGACCAAACCGCCCAGAGAAGATTACAACCGATGCGTTGATGGGCGAGTTGAACGAGGTTCCAAAGACTGGCGCAGACATGATAAGCTCCATTCGTGTCACAGATGACGAGGTTGCAAAGATCTTTGATTCGATCATGGGCTCGGGCCAGCAGCGCCGGTTGCTTGACGAGCAGTCGCTTCGGCACAAGACGCGCGCAGAGTTCCTTGAGATGCGTCGCAAAGAAAAGGAAAGGCTAAATGGCGGCAGCCCAGAGGACACACAGGGCCCTAAAGAGCCTGCAAAGGAGGCAGAAGAAGAGGGCGCTAGGGCAGCGGAGGCCCCTGCCATTGTATCTGTTTCAGACACAGTCTTGGATCAGATGGCGTATGTCGACACGCGCCACCTTCGAGAGATCGAGGAGGCCAAGCGCGCGGTCATTGCCTCTGTCGACTCAGCCCTCGTTGATAAGCTGCAAGACAGGGTGCATGCTGCAGCACACGCGGCAGCCAAGGCCAGGAGCGATGGTACGAGTAGCAAATCTGCGGAGCTTGGCGTCGCTGAGCAACAGTCGGACCACGGTGGCGCATTGGCAGTTGATCTGTCGGCCGACCTTACCCTGGCCGAGTTTAACCACGTTATTTACGCCAACACTCTGGGTGGCCGGGCTGAGGAAGCCATGCGCGCGTACGAGCTGCTACGCGAGTCTGGAGTCAAGCCTGACCAGGCGACGTTTGCCAATCTCACGATTGCGCTCGCCAAGTCGGGCGATCTGGAAGCAGCCGTGTCAATGTTCAAGGCGCTCGAGGCCGAGGGCCTTGAGCCTAACGTGTACTCGTATGGAACGCTTATCCGGGCCTACATGGAGTTTGACCGCATAGACGACTCCTTCCGCGTATACGAGATGATGAAGGCACGCGAGGTGTGGCCCAACCTCCCCGTCTACAACAGCTTGATCGTGGCATCATTGAAGGTTGGCGACCTTAAGCGCGCGTGGGGCGTGTTCGAGCATCTGCGGTACACCATTGCCAAGCCCGACGAGATTTCGTTCTCGATCATGATCCACGCGTGTGCAAAGAACGGCGAAGTCGAAAAGGCCATGAACCTGCTAGACGAGATGGTTAGCAACAAGCTGACGCTTTCCGACGTGACCTTCAACTCTCTGATCCACGCATGCGCGGTTCGCCCCGACTACTTTGACGAGGGATTCCGGCTGCTCCAGCTCATGGAGTCGCACGGGTTTCAGCCCGACTTTTTCACTTACAACACGCTTCTGTACGCGTGCGCTCGCAAGAAGAACCTTGGGCTTGCCCGCAACATCTTCCGCGAGATGCTGGGCCGGTCAATGAAGGAAGAGCATCGCGACTTGGTCAAGGTCGATGAGGTAACCGTCTCCAACATGATGTGGGCATACTCATCCTACCTGTCCCCTGTCAAGACCTGCTCGTGGAAGGTGGCCAAGCGGTTTGAATCCCTTGCCCTTGACACGCTAGCTGCCATCAAGGGCGAAGAGGGCGACCCTGGCTTTTCTGGGGCCAAAGACCCGCTCTCCAAGCATGAGCAGAGGATACACAATATTGTTGCTACCACCCGGTTTATCGATATGCAGGCCAACGTGGCGCGAGCCACCAAGGGGCTGGTCAGCGGTGCCGGCAGTGGCGGCAGTGGCAGCAGTGGCAGCAGCAGCAGTGGCAGCAGTGGCAGCAGCAGCAGCAGCAGCAGCAGCAGCAGCAGCAGCAGCAGCAGCAGCAGCAGCAGCAGCAGCAGCAGCAGCAGCGTATTGGATGCGGGACCTAGCCAGCAAGTTCTGGATCTGATCAATATGCTGATGCCAGCGGAGATCCCTGTTGCCCACAACGGAATCGGGTCCGAGGCCAAGCGCCTGATGATGTTCTATGTCGACGTTTTGAAGGGCCGCGTAAATTCGCGGCTCCTAAACGCCTACTTGTCGGCAATGGTGTGCAACGGGCGCTTTGAGGACGCATGGCGTATTTTCCTGGACGACTACAAGCGATTCAATGCGCCCAAGGATGGGTGGACTTTCCAGTCGATGATCCGACTATGCGCGCGTACACGAGATGTGCCCAGCGCCTGGCGCCTGTGGGATGAGTTCAAGACGTGGCGTGTCGACGTAGAGAAGGCCCTTCAGACTCCAGGCCACGAGACGCTAAAGTCTCTCCCGACCAAGGTCTATCGCACCGGGGGCGACGATGGCGCTTTGGCGCCCACTAGTCAGCAGCAGCAGCAGCAGCAGCAGCAGCGCAACACAGAGGGCGATGCTGCTGCATTTGAGCGGGTCAGCCAGGGGATGCTTGCCGTGGCAGAGCGCCTAGAATTCCCAGGCGACAACGCCATGCCTGCCATCGTAGCTGGCGGATCGCTGGCGGTAATTCCTTCGGACCGCGAAAACGCGCGCAAGCCGCTTGGCTGCGATATGGCGACCGAGCACGCTATTTACATTGAGATGATTACGCTTCTGGGCAGCTGTGGCGACTTCCGTGCGGCCGTGCACCTGATCCGCGAGGAAAAGAACAAGATCCTTGAGCACGCCCACAACCCCACTATGGACGACGTCAACAGCGTGTACCAGAACGCGATCGTAGCTGGCGACAAGCACTCGGCTATGGACATCCGCGCCCTGTGCATGCAAAAGCCGGCTCACCAGGCGCGTCGAGCTCTGAGCCGCAAGTGGGGCACGTCTTTCAGCTGGGATATGACTGATTCGCAGCAAAAGGCCATGAGCCGGCGACTGCCAGAGTCGTTTAGGCGCCACCAAGCTCCCTTCAGCAAGGGCGGCGAGTATGTCAAAACGCGGCAAAGAGATACAAGGCAGAATACAAAGGAGGCGTGAACAGCCTAATAGCATGTATTTGCAAGAATGCACATATTGACAATGGATGGTTGGAATAGATAAAGTTGCTTACCCGTGCACGGTCTGCGCAAAGCAACTCACCGCAACAAACATTGCGATTCCTGTGGCAAGGCGATGCTCGGCATTGCCCATGTCGTCGCCTGGCCAGATGCCAGCCAGGAGCGCTGGATTGGCGGCGACCAGCATACTCGCAAACAAGCAGGTGTAGCTAGATATCACCAACCAGCCCGGCGACCCATTGAGCTCCATGACCACCAACAGTGCCGTGACCGTTGGCACAATAGCCAAGTGCACACTCATAGCGACGATTGCCTCCATGGCCGAAACGCCCTCTTGCTGGAGCAGGCGAGTAGTTCCAGCGTCAGCAGTTGCTGCCTCGGTGAGCTGACGTATGCGATGGCTCATGTCGGCTCTGTGGCTCCAGATAGTGCTCACCAAATAAACGAGCATGAATGCCGTTAGAGGGCCATAGAGCCCGGCTACTGGAAGTTGCTTATGCATATACGAATCTGCGATGCTCTTTAACACAGCTCCTTGTGCCTCAAGTTTGGCCTCGAGCTGGGCGTGTGCTTGCTGAGACACCTGGTACAGGTCTTGAATATACTGCATGATTACCTCCTTGTCGCTGCCTGCAACCATAGACTCGAGCCAGGTGGAGACAACATCGGTGCTGGCTAGATCATTTAGCTTGGAGAGCCCCATCCTAAGCTTGGAGCGGAGCTGGCTGCTGGCGCCTCGTGTGGCTGAACCAAGCGCCTCAATATGGCCAGTTAGTTGACCGTAAACGCTACGCAGCCATTTGCCCCGGTTGCGAATGACATTGTTTGTTGATTCGACACTCAACGCTAGCCGTCCTTCGTTGGCAGGCACACCAGTATGAACCATCTGACCTACATGCTTGACTCGTTTGGCGGCTTGCCTGGCATCTTTCCCAGCCTGCTGCTTGATGCCTCCCACCCCTTGCTTTGCCACATGACTCAGCTTCCCTGCTCGCTCAGCAGCATCGCTAGTTATGTGCTTGTCCGACTCGACCATACCATGCTGCTTGTGTCTAAGCAAGCTGCTGGTATCGCCCGCCTTGAAATTAACTAGGCCTGCCGCATTGTTGGCAAATGCGTCCCACCAGTGGTAAGCGTAAGCATTGGCTGTAGTTGGGACTATATCTGAGCCCGATGTCACAGCCAGTTGTGCCATCTCTGCCTGAGCTGCATGTAGAGTCAAGGCAAGAGCAGACAGGATGCCTGCTATACCCACCAATCTGTTACTAAAGCAGAGCTTCATAAACATAAAGTAGAAAAAGTGAAATATCGAAAAACAGAGAAGGAGAACGGTGTATGCGAGAGAACAAGCGCTCTTCCGTAGCAGCTTGTTGCGCAGCTGGCGACGCCACATGTCGGAACAGGGGAGGCTTTCATCTCTGGAGATCCAGCATACATGCTTGATTTGATCCAAGCCGAGTCAATTTTCGCTGACCCAAGCACATTAAATTTCTTTCCTCTTGGCTGTCGATTTTTTTTTCCTACATTAATTTGGGCTGATAGAATTGCCAGTATGTCAATTCGCTTGCTGACACACAAGTACAGTGCGCCATGGACTCGGCTGTGCCGGCGCGTCACAAACAGCGCCTCTTTGAGAAGGCCGGCGACGACGGAAGAGAGCGATAGCAGCAACCAAGTCGGCTTGGCAGAGAGCCCTGAAGTCGTAGAGCCATCGCCGGTGTACTCCAAGGACGAGGCCGACACAGCCCAAACCGGAAGCAAAGACACGCGCAAGAGTCGTGCTGGCGCGCGATCCGAGTTTGTCCAAGAGCGAGAGCCAGTGGTAATACACGACATGACAGACCCGATCCAGACGAGCAAATGGTACCGGATCATCCCTGAGAGCGTTGACTTTGCCCAGGTGGGCTACAGCCATATTCCCCGCGTGCCAAAGCTTGGCCACGGGCTGGAGCGGGTGCTGTTTAGCCCCGGCGTGCATTGCTTACAGGATCCACACAGTGGAGTGTACAACTTTGACCCGTACATTCGCGACATTACCCAGCCCGCTGACTTTGACTACGACAAGCTAACTCCGTATATAACATCGTCGAAGGACAAAACGTTGATGGGCTATGCCCGCCGGTACAAGAAGCAGTTTGTTGGATCAACGTCATCGATGACACACGTTCTTTCGCACTTGTACTTTGTGATCTCGGCTGGCAAGAACCCTGACATTTCCAGCATGTCGATGGCGTTTGCCGATATGCCCAGTCGGTTTACCCGTGGCATGCGGTACCCAGCATCCATTGCCTTGCGCTACCAAGATGGCGTCTATGGCATCGACGCAGACAAGAGCTTTGACGTGCAAGACAGCATTCTGAGCATCCTAGGCAAGTCCCTGGAGAAGCTCTTGTCCAGCACGCCACGCGAGTTTGATATGTACAAAAAGGCAAACTCATGGAAGGTCAAGGATATACCTGAGGAAAACTACCACTACGTTGAGTTTGACAACTTTGTGCTGCGGTCCCAGCTGGACTGCCGCGATGATCGGCTGCCGCGCAAGACATTCGATCTAAAGACCCGAGGCTCGCTTGCAGTGCGCATGGACTTGCAAAACTACGAGCTCAGTAAGGGGTACCAGATAGTGTCGATGAAGGGTCGCTTGCAATCGTTCGAGCGCGAGTACTACGACATGATCCGATCCGCCTTTCTAAAGTACAACTTCCAGACGCGCATTGGCAACATGGACGGCATCTTTGTTGCCTACCACAACACGGCGCGGATGTTTGGCTTCCAGTATATCCCCCGCAGGGAGATGGACCATGTGCTGTTTGGCAACGAGTACACGGGCGATAAGGCGTTCAAGGCGGTGCTTTTGCTGCTGAGCAAGCTGTTGCGCACGATCACAGATCTTTATCCCGTAAGAGACATCCGAGTCACGTTTGACAGCGCCTCTTCTGAAAGACAGCAAATGGACATTTGGGTCGAGGTTCTGAACGACGAAGCCGAGGCTGCTGCCATGTTGCAGTACCCAGAAAATGGATTCGTACGCGCTAAGCCTGCCGCAAAAAAGCCCGCGCCCCCACCGGCAGCAAGCGCGAGCACAGCTACCGATCCCTTTGACTCTGCCGCCGATCCACTTGCAAGCAACAGCGTGCTTGGCGAGGGTGCAGCAGAGGAAAACTTGGCTGATGACCCAATCGACGATTATGTTGACCCTGCCGACGAGATCTACGTCAATACCGAGCAGCCCATCTTCAAGTACACGGTGGAGACGTTCTCGACCCTGAACAACCAAGACACAGACGAGTCGGTAACGGTGAAGAAGAAGGAAGACCAGTGGTACGTCAATTGGAAGCTGACAAAGTCACGGCTGAGCCAAGATGACATTGTAAGTCAGTATAGACGGCTGCGGTTGAGACAAGCTACGTACTTTGAGCGCGCATCGCCAGACACCCCCGACGAAGAGCTATCACCGATGATCAAGATATTGCGGCGGATATCGCGCCAAAACCTGTGGAGAAACAAACCGCCTACTGGGAGGGTTATAGTCAACCGTAGCCGCTTGCCCATACATGTAACCTCCAGGCCTTCAGCGGCCGGCACTAATAGTAGCGATGCCGCTGAATCGGCATCGACCCAGTCTGCTCCGAAAGCAACACCGATAGATGGCGATCACCCTGGAAAGAGGAGGAATCGCTCCAAGCCAGGAATGCCAAAGACTAAGCGGCCCAGAGATCCCACGAAAAAGGGCGTTCAAGGCCACAAGACGGCTGGCCCCGGACAGCGGCGAGACTCGAACATCGCAAAATCTGCACACACAAGACTCAAGCCCGAGCAGGAGGACAAGTAGCCTTTAACTGTGTCTGATATTGCTTTAAAATCGAAGCTATGCGGCTCTTTGTGTGAATGCTAAGCAACATTTCTCAAGCAACTGTGTGAAGAAAGCTACTGCGATGAGTACCTGGAACCTTCAAAGTAGTAGCTGCGCGCACATGCGTGGCGGGGTTTAGCTGAGAATCGGTTTTATCCTGTGTCTTTTTGAACACTTGGCAATGCTAACTCAAGTAACAGTAGCGTGTCTTGAAATTTGCTCGCGAGGATATGTGTTTACGAGGATGCTCTTTTCTCGTGGCAATGAATACTTTGGTGCTTGTATCTCTTCTTACCGCTGTGCAACCAAAGAAAAGAGACATTTTTTACTTATTTTTCAGTCAATACGTAACCATGAAGATCTTGGGATTGTGTTCGATGGCTATTTTGGCTGCTGGCGCCATGGCAAAACTACAGATTACGCTGCCAAATAGCCATACTGAGTGGGAGGCTGGTGCTCCCGAGTTGGTCAAGTGGAAGTAAGTCAGCCACCATCTTTGCGATTAACTGCCTTAAATGCCTCCTTTTACCAAGACCTGACCTGACCTGGCTGGTGGACCTTTTTTGTAGGGCAATTGACGGCAATCTCAAGGGCCGTGTCTCAGTCGAGCTCATGGAGGGCTCGGATCCTTCCAATATGGATTCAGTAACAACGATTGCTGAGAACATCTCTGCCGACAACATGCAGCTCAAGTGGAACGTGCCAAAAAACATGAAGAACAGCAACAACTACGTGATCAAGATCGTCGATGAGAACGGCGACGAGTACTACGGCCAGTACTTTAAGGGTATCGGCGGCAAGACTGACGTGAGCAAAAAGGTCGACAAGCACGCAGCTACCCCAGTCTCAAGACTCAGGGAAGCCATGCCAGCTGATAGCGAGGTCATTAAGCAACAAAAAGCACCAGTGTCGGGGAAGGACGCTCATCTGAATACAAAGCTCGATGGCAGGCCTCTGAAAGAGAGCGCAAGCTTGCCGGCGGACAGTGAGAGGGCGTTGCGCAAGAACGCCGCCACTGCCGCAACAGCAGCAGCGGCAGCAGCAGCAGTGGCAGCTAGCTCTATGGCGCCAGGATGTGTGGCTGCAATTGCGTGCGCAGTGGCTTTTGGCGCACTAGCTCACTTTTAGTTTTCTATTGTTTTCCAAACCATCGCGCTTTTGGCAAAAGCCCATTTAGCCGATAGGATACATTTTTCATCAGCCAATGCCGCGATATGTGGGGAGGCAGTGCCTGCATATTTCCGAGATCTGCTATTGTTTACAATGATCCCTTTTATCAGTGGCCTGGTCAAGCTGTCGTCAAGCGGGGCCATCAAGTCCCAGAAAGAGGTGCTCATTGGGCACGCCTTTGTGCAATTGGCCAAAAATCTCAGCAAGCACCGGAGAGAGGACTGGGTGGATTTATCGCAGAGTTAAAAGGGGGTTGTGCTACGCGTAAATTTAAATTACTAGCTCCAGACCTATCGGAGTTGTCGGTCCTACGTAGCGCGGAGCCGAGCAGCGAATGGACTGGCTTGTGTGTGCTATGCCAGCAAGCCTGGGCAGTGGAGAAGCGGGCACAAGAGGACAGCTGCCAATTGGAGGCATGGTGATCGACATCAAGCGGTAGTTTGGGGAGGGGAGGTTTGCAAACAGGGTAGACGCGTGGAGAGAGCATCCACACAACAGATGGCAGCGAGCCATTCCGGTTTGATGCCAGGCAGGCGTGACAGACAGGGACGAGCGAAACTGGGAGGAGGCCTTTGCGGCCCACTCTTTGTCGTGGATTGACAGCATCAGATGCGTGCACTCTCTCATAGCTTGGCGGCGAGCAGTGGACGATCGTCGGGCTGCAGGCATGAACTCAGAGCAGCCTTTCTTCGCTTCGCTTCTGTTTTGCTTCTTTAGCCGCTTCTTCAGACATTAACCTTTTGTGCTCTGCAGCCCTTTTTTATACACATTTTCCTCCTGCTCTTTTATCTCGCCTTCCCTATTTGGTCCCTGAGTTTCAGCCACTTGAGCTCAAGCAGTCCACCCTCCCCGACACCTACGCTACGATACTCGCCTCTTCCACCACAATGAAGTTTGTCATCACCTCGCTTGCTGCGTTTGTTTCGTCGGCGCTTGCGGCTCTCAGCATCAACAACCCAGTTGCCGGCACGGTCTGGGCCTATGACGGCTCGCCCGTCACTATAACCTGGATGTAAGTACACCACACTACTGCTCCCTTTTTTCTTTCTCTCATCCTCTACTGGCCGATACCTCCCTCTGCTGTGTCCTGGCATTGCTGTTTTTTCTGCTGCTGCGTATCGCCAACATTCTTTTCTGGTATTCTACCTGCAGCACACCCGCTCAAGCATTGTCCTGTGCGCAAGGAAGGGATGCGCATGTGCACTTGCTGCACGCAGGACAGCGAGAAGCCGAGCGCTGTTTGTTTGCATAAAATAGACGGGGCATCTGACAGCACAAATTTGATGGCAACCCGCGCTAGTATGCGTGTGTGTGTGGTCATGGGAGGGAGCGTGCGCAATATCGATTGATAGTGCCTACAACAATCCCAGGTATTCGGAACGCGAGGCCAGGTGGTTAAGCGTATGACGCTAATTCCATAAAATAATTTAATTCTCACAATGTAGCTCGGATGACAATACGGTACTTACGGGAACCGTGACGGTTCAGCTGATGGAGGGCGCCGACACGAACAACCTCATGCCAGTACTGACGATTGCGTCAAACATTGCAGCGTCGCTGGGCAAGGTGACGTTTACGCCTCCCGGCAATCTCCCTGGCAGCGAGTACTACGCAGTGCGGGTGACAGCGTCGGTTGATGGGCCTCACTACAGCCATCAGTTCCGGGCCGGCAATCCAGCAATCACAGAAGCCATGTCGACAACATCGCAGAAGCCTACTCGCACCAGCACTACGACCAAGCCTACGATGATAACGAAAACTCAAGAGGAGCCTGTATCCAGCGAGTCTTCGGCGTCGGCTTCGTCATCCAAGTCGTCGTCCAAATCGGGCTCGGGCAACTCTTCGTCCAACAAATCCAGTTCCGACTCTTCGGAAGACAGCTCCGAGAAACCGGAGGACAGCTCTGAGCACTCGGAAGACAGCTCCGACTCTAGCTCTGATTCCGACTCTAGCTCGTCGAAAGATAACAGTGCCGCGCACCCTGCCGCTGTGGCTGCTGGAGCACTTGGCGCAGCAATAGTTGTGGCCCTGTTCTAAAGAGGCTTTCTTAACTTTCTCGGTCTGGTTGATAGTAGGTTTTTTTCTTCTATTATATTTTTTTTTCGTATTCATCAAAGCTTTTGTTCTGGCGTCTATTTTTGGCAGTAGCTGGGGGTGAGAGGGAACCAAAGTGGCGTCTGGCATATCTTGATGTTTTTACTGTTTTGGGCAGCTTTTCTCCTCAGTTATACAAGTTCCCATTTTCACTTTTTAATTTCAATTAATTGTCTGACTATGAAGGCTGGAGCTGTAGTAACATCCATCTGGCTTTTAGCCACGGCAGCCGTTGTGGCAAGCTCGGGGAGCGACAGTGGGCCCGTTGCTGGCGAAAGGTAAGAGGGCAGAATGAGGTCTTTTTCAGTTACTTCTCGGGGCCTGTGTGCGGCTGCTATGCTAAAGGCCACTTTCGAGCTGCGTATGTGTTTACAGTAGGCATGTGAAGGTTGGGCGTATTCCCCGTGGACTCGAGCACTACGCTAAGCGGGAAGGCGAAGAGAGCAGCAGTGAGGCGGCAAAGACATCGACAACGCCGGCTCCAACAAAGAGCGACAGCAACAACAACAATCACAGCAACAGCAGCAGTGGTGGTGGTGGTAGTAGCACTCCTGCCACCACAAAGCCAACGAGCCATAGTACGTCTGCAAAGCCTACTAGCAGTGGCAGCAGCTCCAAGGGCAACGACGGCAGCAGCGGGACTGAGCAGGGACCTCTGGACTCTGACAAGGAGCATTCAACGAGCCCAACTCACACCAACGCCAGTGGCAGCAATAGTGGAGATAGCAGCAAGGGAGAGCAGTCTGATGGTGGCGACACGGACGAACAGGGCAACCCCATTGTTACAAACGAGAATGCCTCGTACTGGAACATGATCACTCCAACCGGTGTCAGCTATCTCAGCGGCGGATGGCATGCGGTGCCTGGGGTGGCTATGGCTATGGCAGCAGTGGCTATAGGAGCATTCATTTAAATGTTTTTTAATTGACATGGCGTGAGCTGAAGCGCCTAACCTAGTAATTGAGCCAGTATTCGTCTGGAAACATTCCACGCATGGCATGCCAGTGCGCCTGAGCGGCTGGGGCCAGCCACTTGGGCAGCGGATTCCAAGCGTCGGTTATCAGGCGCACAGACTGCTCGTCGTAGGCAACGCTGACTTCATTGGCCTCCATGCCAGCCAGCACGCGGCTGCGGATGGTATCTGGGTCAGCAGCCCTACGCAAGGCGCCGGGCGCAAAGGAGATGGGCTCTTGCGAGGCAAAGAACATCATGTTTGTAACTCCGACAGGGTCCTCGACAGACTCGGCGAAGCACCGCACGTGTGCAAAGGCAGATCTCAGCGTATGAGCTATATGGTGCAGGGTGCGCGTGTCCGAGAGCGTGCCGACATAGTTCATGGCCAGCACGCCGCGCGGAGCCAGGATGCGGTTCAGCTGCGCTACGGCCGACAGCGAAAACAGCGCGGCTGGCACTGATCCCCCGGTAAACACGTCGTGTATAATGAAGTCATACGAGGCATCCGCTGCATCGTCGATAAAGCGGCGCCCGTCCTGCAGGTACACGCCGTGGAGGTCCTGGGGCAGGCTGAAAAAGTCGACAGCGGCGCGGTAGACGGCGGGGTCCAGCTCTACCACGTCGACCTTGACGCCCTGCTCGTGCAGCGACCGTGCCGCCACGCCAATGCCCAAGCCGATGATCAGTGCCCGCTCATTGCTGTGGCGGCTCGAGACCAGGCGCACAGCATCGGCATAGTAGAAGATGCCAAAGATCGACTCTTGGGTTTGGTTCCAGTGCCCGCCGATGATGGAGTGCCCGCTGCGCAGCACTCGTAGCTGCCGCTCGGCCTCGTCGCTAACAGTCACCCACCCAGTGACCGATTCGGCGCGCGACAGCATGTGGTACGCAGGGCCGGCATTGTTGCGAGCTGTCACCCCACTGGCGCACCGCGGGTCCGAGCCCAGCGTCAGCACACAAAACATAGCTGCTGCTGCTGCTGGAGCTACAAGCAGCAGAACCCGCCCATGCCTGCTTAGGAGCTTGACCATCACTGAGCTGAGGGCCGCGTACCCAGCCACCAGCAGCAGCCCCTGGCACCCGCCGTAGGCTCCGCCAGCCCCACGCCCAGCCCATATTGCGGCCACTGCTGCGCCCACGTAAGCTGCTGCCCATGCTGCTTTCCCACTGCGTACCAGCCTCGCCACACTCACCGCCGCAATGAACCCGCTCGCCGCTGCTACGGGAGCCGCCAGCGACACATGTGTCACAACCGGCCCCCACATGGGACCCAGCCGCCGAGATTCTTGGAACAGCAGCGCAGTGCGCCACGGCGCCAGCGCCGTCAGCAATGCCGCCACATCGAGTGCTGCTCCAATCGCCCGCTCCGTGCGAGCATCCGCTTCGGAACCGCCTGCGGCTGGGGCTGTAGCCAGGCCCCGCCAGTGCCGAGTACCGAGTGCCGCGCCCACAGCCATACAAACCACCACACCACTGCTGAACCACTGATGTGCCAACACGTTGCCATATATCGGCTCCAGGTACGTAGGCCCCACTTGGAGCATGGCTGACATCATGATGCTGCTGGTCGCAAACCCAATCGCCATGGCTACCGCCGTTGCTGCTCTCGGTCCGCGAGAGTCATCGCCACTCGCTGCAGCTTTAGTCTCGTTGTGTCGCTTGACTGGTGACATGGTACTTGGGCAAAATAGAGGTTGATGGATATGCAAGAGGAGAAGAGAGGCGCTCCATTCCGTTGGCTGAGCCACTCGCTCTTTTGATCTCCCCTCCCCCCACATTTGCCAATACGCAGCATTACTAGCCCCCCCCCCAAGCTTTGTGTCCACTGTTCTCTCTCTCCTCTTCTCCCTTCCATCAACTCCCTTTTAACTTGTTCCTTCTCCCAACTCTCACTCACATCTACTACACTCCCTTTTCCAGGACCATGTCGCCTTCAGCAAACTCTGCGACAGAGCTGGCCAATGTATCCTACTCGCCTGCGAACTTTGCCTCGATATTCGCCGTATTGACAACATTCGGCTCTGTCATCCCCTCTAACATCAACGAGCCAGAGGTACGTGCTTTTTCTCCTTCGTTTCACCCCGTATCGTCTGAAGGCGTGCACGCATTAAACGCGTAACGCGTCTTCTCTATCCATTGAAGGATGGTAATTAATTTATTTTTAGTAATCGCGTGTAGGAGCTTAACAGCATTGTCACATCTACAGAGTCTACCGACCAGCTCAAGGGTCTTTCGCTTAGTCTGCTGGCATCCGCTCTCAACAGAAAGCCAAAGTCGCGCCTCTTAGAAGATCAATGGCCCAAGCACTGCGCTGTTCTGGCTACTACCCATGTGTATCTGCTGAAGGGCTTAGAGGTTCCGGAGGTGGCCGCAGACTCGCTAGACGGCTTTGTGCAGCAGACTCCAGCTGTGCGTGTAGACTTCCTCTACTGGCTCTGCGAGATTGCGCTGATGGACAATTCCTCCATCAAGCACCTGGTCGACACGGAGGCCGAAAAGGGACGCAGGGCCACCGCTACCAGTGCAACGGCCTCGACGGATGGCTGTCTGTGTCGTCTCCAGCCCTTTGCTGAAATCTCCAAGCAAAGATACTGGCTGTTTGGCTCCAAGACACGCCAATTCTACCTCGAATCGGTATCACAAAAGGGCAAGGGAAAGTTTGAGCTATTGGCTCAGACTGTTGATGAGTTCAACTCTGTCGCTGCCGACCTTCGCTCCCAGCGCTACCATGCCCCCAAGGAGCTGGCTAGCCGCCTAGCCAGTGAGGTTGTTCCATATCTGGAGGCCCAGGTCAAAAAGAGAGTCCGTATCGAGAAAGCACTGCAGCGCCATGCCATTGCAGGCGCGCATGTGCATATCTACGAAACTCGTACGCGCAAGCGTCAGCGAGTCAACTATAGTCAAACACCAGACCCCAAGTGTTAGATGCAATTTAAAGAATACCTTAGAAATCCATCATGTCAACGCTATGCTAAAGGCCGTCAGGAAGAGCAAGATGGACAGGCTGTCAGCAATACGGCTGGTCGCCGAGAGCAGCACAAAAAGCCAGTCTGGCATCCCTGGTACCCACGCAAGCAGAGAGCCCGTCTGCTGTGGTCTTGCCCGCCCGTCAGAAAGCAAGAAATAAGCCCCGTAGATAAGCAGCTCCAGCAGAAGCAAATACCAGAACAGGTAATTTCCGCTAGCCCACTCTTCCAGCCGGCTGTCGGGCCGCGCTCTCAGCAGCCCAGTCCACTTGGCACGCACATCATCCTTGCTGTCGCCCACAAAACGCTCGTATCCGGCCTCACGATTAGCGCCATAGACAAACACGAGCACCACTGGCAGAAGCTTGACAATTGCTCGCGAGAGCCCTACCGCAGAGAATCGCCGTGCGGGGAAAAACACACCAGAGGGCAGTGTGTCGGTGGACGCATCATCGGCAATAGCCTCTTCCGCAGTATCGCGCAAAGGAGTGCTATTGATATCAGCACCACGCGCTGCTGGTCTGGCCATTGGGGCGCTGTTATCTTCGCTTAGATCGGAACTAGGACCCGAGGCAGGTACTGTTGCAAATCGCGGAATGCTGTTATCGCCTACATCACAAGCGTCTAGCCTCGCTTTGCGCCCTAGGTTTCCAGCCCGCCGACGTGGTTTGGGTGCCGCTCCAGCAGCCGTGCTTGCCTCGTCCAGCAAGTCTAGAGAAATGCCGGCCACATGAGCTGCCGAAGCCCCTGTCTTCAGCTCGTGGCCGCCCACTATGTCAAGGTCGCGCTTGCTGGCCTCCTCTTGTGCTGCTCCTAGTGTTTCTCTGATGCGACCCAGTCGGTCGCCGCCGCGATTCAAAATCCGCTCTTGGCGCAGACGCCGCCTCCGTTGCGCCTCAGTCTCATTCGTTGCTGTAATTGAAGCTGGTGCTGGTAGTGCCTCGGACATTATGCAATATCTCGTAAAATGGTGAAAGAAATAAATCAAATCGTAACTCTGGTATACATCAACACATTTCCCAAGCAGAAGAAAGTTGGGGGGCAAGCACTACTTACATGGAAGCTGCAAAAGGCTAAGCTGGGTAATCCTTGATTTGATCGCGAGAGCTGTGATTGGCTGTGAGCAAGCACACTTGGTGGACAGCAGGACCAAGCGCGGTGCCAGAACCAGCCCTTTTGACCAGTGATTTCATAAATTCATACATTTATATCTAAAAATGGTGCGTACAGTCTAATGGATACGTGAGGCCACACGATGGATGCGACACACGTTATGTCGGCTGATGGATGGATACGGCTGGATAAATCGAATCTGTGTTTTTGGACATTCAGCAATGCCTACCATTTCGTGCTCATTGGCGAATGTGGATTTGACATTTGCACAAGCGACGAGCGCATTTTAAAACTATTACTCAATGTGTATGCTTCCACACTTGTGGCTGCCAATGATGTTTTACCATGTAGGCCGACGCTACCGTTAATAAGAGGAGAACCTTCCGCAAGTTCTCGTACCGCGGTGTTGACCTCGAGCAGCTGCTCGACGTCTCGAGCGAGCAGCTCATGGAGATGGTTCCTTGCCGTGCCCGCAGAAAGTTCAAGCGTGGTCTTAAGCGCAAGCCCATGGGCCTCATCAAGAAGCTCCGCCTGGCCAAGCAGAACGCGCTCCCCAACGAGAAGCCTGCCGTCGTCAAGACTCACCTGCGCAACATGATCATTGTCCCCGAGATGATTGGCTCCATCGTTGGTGTCTACAACGGCAAGACCTTCAACCAGGTCGAGATCAAGCCCGAGATGATCGGTCACTACCTTGGTGAGTTCTCCATCACCTATAAGATCGTCAACCACGGTCGCCCTGGTATGGGTGCCACCCACTCTTCTCGCTTCATTCCCCTTAAGTAAGCGTGTCTGCTCCCGATATGGAAGTGCGCTGCTCTTGTGTTCCTTCAAGTATAGCCACTTTGTTTTTGAAGCAAGTTGTGTTTTCTTAAATTTAATACAGCGTGTATTGCCTCTGAAGCTCTTGGACCCTGGATCTCGGCTCTCTTTCGATTCGGTTGCTCTTGAGGCTTGGGTTTAATAATGATGATACCATATGCCAATATATCGACACCCATACCATGATTTTCCTGACTATGCGAGCCACTAGGAACTAGGCCTCGTAGCCTGCGCAGTTGCGCCCTTTCATTTTCTCGCCTAGTTCCAAATTCCGACATAAATATCGAAACAACACAAATAATACTAGCTTGTAGCAATGGAGGACCCGACCGAGTTGCTGGATTCAAAGGCCGAGCTGGACCAGGAGGAGATGGAGCGTCTACTGCGCGAGAACCGGGCGCTCAAGGGCCGCCTAGACGAACTGGAGCGAGAGAATCGGCTCTTGAAGCAGCGCAACTTTGACCTGTCCATGCGATACGGACGCAGCGCCGAAAACCGACGGCAGCCGTTTGAGCTCGTATTCCCAGATAGCGATGAGGACGAGGATGGCGGGGGTAGTACAAGCAACGGTAGCGATAACAACGAAGTCAGTGGAGCTGGATATAGCATCGAGGAGAGCGAGAGCGGGCGAGATATCAACAGCGGCAACGAGAGCGCAGACGGCGCAACAGCACATGACAGCAAGACAGAGCTCAGGGCTGCGCGGCCTGTCACTGGAGCACCTGCCTCAACCGCAGCACCGGCTGGCACAAATGCCATCAGCGAAGATAGAGCGCGAACCAGTGACAACGGCAACTCAGCTGCGAGTCTGTCTGATAAAAACATACCAAGCAAGGGCAAAACGAAATGGAGCGATGGGAGCAGACGACGGGCAAGTAAGGGCGCTAATGGCATGGCAGTGGAGCTCAAGGCTGCTAAAGAAGACAACGGCACAGTAGTCACGCAAGAGGCGATAGCTGCCAGAGCTGCCAGCGCCGAGGCTCCTGTTGCAAGGCCAGCTACGTCACTTCAGGGTGCCGGCCTACCTAGCAGTGTCGTGCGGATTCGCGAAAAGCAGCGGCGTGTGCTAGAAATGTCGGATGCCGATAGAGAGGGCTCGGCGCGATATGCAGACGTAGAGTCATCCCCCGCCAAAGAGAAGAGGCCTGTGCGTGACAACGAGGACCGACACGGAGGCGGTAGTGCAGCCAGCGGACCATCTCGGCGAAAAGAGGCCAAGCAGCTCAAGTGCTACGCCGAGCTAGATGGGCATGAGGGAGCAATCTACTCGACACAGTACTCTGGATCGGGATGTCTAGTTGCCAGCGCGTCGTTTGACAAGACTGTGCGGGTGTGGGACATTGGAGAGCAAAAGTCCGTGGCCATTCTGGAGGGACACCAGCAGAGCGTGTTTGACATAGCATGGCGCGATGACTCTATTGCGCTAACATCGGCGGCGTTTGACGGGACATGTATCGAGTGGGACATTGCGACAAAGTCAGCGACAACGCAGTTGCAGTGCGAGGGGTTGGTGCAGTGTGTGCGATACTCGACACACAATCCGCGAGTTGTGTATGCTGGTGATTCGTCAGGATTCATCTCCATTCACGACACACGGCAGGCACAGAGTGCCACAAAGCTGTCGAATGATGGCACAATGGTAAACACAATCTACTGCTTTAACGACGAGACTCGGCTTGTGTCGGGCGATTGCAATGGTGAGATAAAGATGTGGGATGTGCGGATAGGGCGGTTCATGCGGCTAGTGAGCGCAGACGCCCAGCGCCGAGCAATCAGCCACATTAGCGTTGTGAAAAACGAAAAGAGCGGGACAGAGTTCATGGCGACAAACTCGTACGACAATGTGCTGCGAGTATACGACCGCGTAGACGACCCGTCGGTGCCGACTCCTCGCGTGATTCATGAGTTGCGGGGGATCCGCAGCCGCAACTGGCCAATCAAGAACGCCTTTTTGGACCCGCGAGTATCTCAGGACCAGCTCCTGGGGCTCTACGATGACGACTACTTTGAGTTGGACACCCGCTCGCAGAGCGAGGCTCGCGGGCTGAGCTCAATGCTGTTCTTGATTACTGGCAGCGCCGAGCCATTTGCGTACCTGTACAAGCTCAACACGCATGCAAAGACAATGCGCGTAGACGACAAGGTAAGTCATTTCTTTCCACTGGCAGCCTCCTTCTGTGACATTTGTGCCGGGCTGATGGATAGTGCTTGCACTTGGCATATGGCCAAGCTTTTGGTACTGAGGCTGACACTTGTTTGCGCTGTGCTCGTCTATAGGCTAAGCGTGGCATGCGGCAGCGGCTGGAGGGCCACTCGGACCGTGTATATGCCGTGGCAACTCATCCAACAGAGATCAAGGCCTGTACGGCTGGAGCAGATGGCTCGATTCGGCTCTGGCACATCCCATCGACTGGGCGGCAGCTAAAAGAGGCGTACTAAGCATAGTGTCTTTTATCTTGCTCTTAGTGTCTTTCTTAATATTGGCAGTCAGCATGTTTAGCTGTGTTGAAAATGCGCTCTCGGCGCTATGACGCCACAGACAGGTGGACCGTGGGCCAAGAAAACTGCAGACATCGTGCAGATCGGGTGGTTTGAAACAGGCTGAAAAGGCGGGTCCTTTTCATAGTAGTGCAAAGGCGGATTTGCATAAGGGAACCGCGTGCGGTTGGCTGGCCAAAATCTACAAACAACCAAAACATTCTGGCAGGCAGTGAGAGCCAAAGGACCTTCTTCACCTTTTTTCACTGCCATATCCCCTCTCTTCTATCCCTTTTCCTTTCTTGCCTCTGGCCTTTTTTTCTCCGAGACTCTAACGAGGCTTACGCAGCGCGAGCGGGACCGCCGTCGCACACGCAATCTCCTCCTCCTTTCCTCCTTTCCTCTCTCTTCCTCCTCTCGGCGCTGTGCAGCAGAAAACGTAAGTGACATGCGCCCATTATGAGTGTGATATAGTCTGGCGTAGCCGTGTTGTGCTTTTTGTAAGGCAGTGCCAGCAAGCCGCTGCAACAGGTGGGGTTTGGTGTATAAAAATAGACACCGCTCCCATCGCCTAGTGCATGCGTCGCCGCTCCTTCCCCCTTCCCTTTCCACTTTGCAGCTCTGTCTGTGCACTCTGCTCTTGTCACACTAGTAACAGCGTACCCACTCGGGCCAGCAGCCTGGACCTCACCGAGCCGTTGGTGTCTAGCAAACGGTCCCAGCAGAGCTTGTAAAATGAAGCGGTCACCTGACTTGTGGCTCAGGTTAGCATCGTCCATCGTCCATCGCTAAAAAAGGGCAGCAACAGTTCCACAATAGCTTTTTTTTTTCTTCTTCAAGCAGCACTTGCGCGCTCGCATATCGCCTCTTCCCCCATCCCTGCCAACTGCTAACTTGCCTCTTTTCTTCATAATTCTGTTTTTGTTTATTTTTTTTCGTTTCTAGGCTCTCACCTCCCCCCTACAATTTAACGACATCAAATTCCCCATTTTCGTTTTATAATGGCGAAGCGCTGCGCTGGAGCCAAGCAGCAGGCGTCGTTCTTTCACACAGACACGCGGCCCTCCTCGAATTCGCCGTCGAAATGCTCGCCCTCAAGTGGCGCCGCTTGTGCTCATGCGCCAACTGCCGCCCGCTCTAGCGCCTGGATGCGCTGCACTGCCATTTTGGCGCTGATGTTTGTCGCCTCGCCTGCGCTGGCTGCAGACTCGTCGACTTTGTTCGCCAGCACACCCACTCCCACCACGGCGGGTTCCGGTAGTGCGATAACGCCAGTCTCCACAATTTCTAGCAATACCAGCTCCGATGTGTCTAGCAGCAGCAGCAGCAACAGTGGTGGTGGTGGTTCCAGTCAGTCGGGCAGCGTTGAAGAGCTTGAAGGCGATGGCGGTATTGGCATAGTCGGCGCCTTTTCCGGTGTATCGTCATTTTCGCCCACCTCTAGCGGCTCTGCCCTATCGCTAAATAGCACCCGTACTTCGCTGGCTGCCCTGTCGCAGAACTCTGCTTTGCTGCTTGCTTCGGCCTCTGCAAATGGCCCTATTACCGCCGCGTGCGCATTTTATAACAAGGACGGGACGATATCGACGGCCTACATTGGTGGCAGCTTTACCACGCTCAACTCGACCTCGGTTGGCTATGTCGCAGCTGTCAGCGCCACTGGCCAGATTGACCCGATGGGCGGTGGTGTCAACGGCCCAGTGAACGCGCTGTACTGCAGCCAAAAGTCTGGCATCGTTTACGTTGGCGGAAACTTTACTACTGTGTCCGCCTCGCTGACATCTAGTGTTGCCACTATGCGCTCCAACTCTACGGGTGCTCTGACTCTCTACAGCTCAGCGACAAAGACTTGGCTGCCGCTCTCCTTCCACGGCTTGAATGGGCCAGTCTTTGACTTTGCTGAGATGGACTCGAAGGTGTATGCTGTGGGCGCATTTTCTGCCACCGTCGACAACGCCACACATTCAGCGCTCGATTCTCAGCCTGTAAACCTCAACGCCTGCACCATCACTGGTGGCAACAACGCTGAGATACCCGGCTTCTCAGACCCTCGAAACATTATATGCACACCCCACGCCGACTCGTCAGGTAACACCTGGCTCATGCGCGATAAGCTCACTGGGTTCTACCGCATCGATTTCCCCTTCAAAACCACCCCTTCGCTTCTGCGTCTGATGAATACCATGTATCAGGACCGTGGCACCAAGGCGATCCGAATTGAGGCTGCTTCTACCAACCAGGCCTTGACAATGTCCTATCTCGATCCAACCACAAAGAGCGAGCAGTTTTGCACGCATTCGTGCCCGGTGCCCCAAAACTACGAGTGGCAGGAGTATCGATTTGTCGACAACGCTGCGACTTTGAGCAACATCTCTGGCATTGTCATCAACATTGTCGATTGGTACGGCATGGGCGGCGGCCTCAACAAAATAGAGCTCTATCAGCGAGGTAAGTACTTGAATTCCTACTGCGAACACCTTTTTGTGCAAGCAGTCCCTCGTTTCCGTTCTCGCGTGTACCCCCTTTGTTTGCTAGTGTGCATAAGCGTTTGTTTTACTATTGTCAGGTGCTGCTGCCATTGTGCCTCGTACCCGTACTGGGTTTCCGACTACATTTGCACAATGCCGATACTGCCTACACGTAATTGTTCGGAAAGCATTATCATTTTTCTCCACTCAGAACTCGCATTTAGCCTCACGTACGTCTAATTGCCCCCCTACTCTCTCCCTCTTGTAGACCCCCGCGTGTACGCCGACGACAGGTTCAGCAGCTCGCCATGCAGCCGGGCGCCAAGCCGGCCCTCGTCCAGCATTGCTGGCGACTGGAAGACCACCACTCCTGCCTCGTACCATGGCACTTACAAGACCTTGACCGTAGCCAAGGCCGACGTCAGCTCGGCCCAGGCTCAAAGCGCGCATGTGCGCATGTTGCCATATGTCCCCGAGTCGGGTTTCTACAAGATCTACATGATGGTGCCTGGCTGCCAAAATACCAACACGTGCCTACAGCGCTCATCCGCCAGAGTCGACCTCCTAATGACCCGCAAGCGCGCTGTGCAGACATCTGTTCCCCAGCACAACCTTGCCGACGAAGAGGCTGTGGTGTATACCGGCTACATACCTGCCTCGACCCAGGAGTTCACCATGTCGATCTCTGTCGGTTTGGACGCCAGTGGCGTTGTTAACCCTCAAGCCGCTACCATCGAACTGGTTGTTGACTATTTTAGGCTTGAGCGCGTCACTTCGTACACAAACCTTAATGGTGTTATCGAGCTTGCTAGCAATCTGGAATCGCCATTGTATATGGACGACCCGCTGTATCAACCGCTCAACGTCTCCTTGCCTGACAACAGCATTGTCTATTCTGCGACAACGGGCGTGTTCAACGACACTCACTCCAACTCCACTCTTTTTCTAGGCGGTCGCTTCTCTAGTCCGGATTCCGGGTACCACAACATTGCCCAGTACCGCAACTCGAAGCTCAAGCCCCTGAGCAATACAGGTATTTGGGGCACGGTATACTCGATGACGTTTGTCAACAGCTCTATCTATGTTGGCGGCAACTTTAATGCAACTGCCGATCAAGCGACCGCCCTGAGCAACGTCGCCCAGTTCAATACCACCGACCAGGTGTGGTATCCTCTCAGTGGCGGAGTGGATGGAGCTGTATCTAACGTGGTTCCCTACTCGCCGTTCGGCCCAAATGTGGTCGCCATGAGCGGCAGCTTCCAAACTCTCATTGCTGGACCTGGCTCGGAGGGAGAAGCTATCGCCATGCACGGGTTGGCGATGTGGGACACTGCCTTTGGCCAGTGGACATATACGCCGTTTATCAAGGGCACGCTATCTATGCTCTTCTCCGACCCGTGGCAGAACCGCGCTAACAACGTCGCCCTAGTCGCCGGGTCACTATCAGCCGCTGCCGCCCTCAAGACAGAGGGTGCACTGCTGCTGGACGCGCAGCAGCATATTCAGCCTCTAGGCTTGCTTGGCTCGAGTCTGCGGCCAGACGACGCTGGCATGCTAGCCGTCAACACTGGTCTGTGGTATGCCAAGAAGAACGGAACCACAGCTCAGCTCATTGTTGGTGGGCGATTCAAGACACCAGATGGCTCGGTCAACTTGGCGAGGCTGAAAGACGGCAAGTGGCGCGGGCTACTGGACGGCGTTAGCGGCGAGGTGCTGACGATTAACAACGCGGCCAACCTGCTGTTTATAGGCGGCGTGGCCAACGTCACCGAGAGCCCATCAGGCCACGGCGATTCCAACTTTGGTGGTCTGGTCGTGTACAACATGGACAGTCATAGCAGCGTGGGTATACAGCAGCTTCAAGGACCCGGTGGCAGCCACTACACAGTGCGCGTTAACAAGGTGGCTATCCGTGCTGATACGTCAATGGTGGTTGTTGGTGGCAACTTTTCAACCGCTGGCGGCATGCTACCGTGCCCTTATATCTGCACTCTGGACATCAATGAGAATCAGTGGTCGCCTATGGCAAGCAGCAGCTTGGTTGATCAAGTAACTGACTTGCTCTTCTCTGGAAGCACGCTGTATGTTGCGGGCACTTTCCAGAACGGCACATCTCGGCCCGTTTATCTTATGCGGTACAACTTTGGCTCTAGCAGCTGGGACAGCGTGTCTGGAGCAACAGCGCTTCCAGGACCAATCACATCGCTTACTCCAGGCATCAGCGAGGCTGGCGTTACCGCATTTTACATTTCAGGCGTGGCAGCACCTGGCGGAGCGCCGTACTTGGCCAAGTATGATGGCTCCTCTGTGGCTCTTGCTGACTATACCATTGGGTCGTCGAGCACTGTTCGCAGCATCTTGGAGGTGCCTCGATCGCGCATTCCTGGCTCGGTCATTGGCAGCGGCTCCTCGTCTTCTCTGAATCGCCGGTCCGGCGCGACCATACCTTCTGGCTATGTGCTAGTGGTGTCTGGGGACTTGGACCTACCTGGCGGCCAGCGAGCTTCCAACGCATTCTTTTACGACAATCAGTGGGCGCCTTTCCTGTCGACTATTCAGGCCGACGGCTCGCCAGGCTTCATAGGATCCGTTTTCTTTGAGCGGCCGCCTACCAATGTCTACCAGCGCCACAGGCTTTCTGTCGCGCTAGTGATCCTCATTGCTATTGCCATTGCCCTGGGCATTACCTTCCTTATTGTGCTTATCGGCTTGGTCTACATTTATCTGCGCAACCGTCGCGAGGCTGCAGCTACTGCATCGGCCGCATCGGCTGCCCTCGCGGCTACTGCTGGAGGAGCTGGCACGACAAAGGCGCCGCCCAGCGTTGCTGTGTTTGGTGGCGCTGGCGCTGGAGGAACCAGCGACTATGCTCGACTGGGTGCTGGCGTTGGTGCCGCCGCGGTCGGTGGTGGCGCCCAGGCGATGAGATCGCAGCGCACAGTGCAGGCCGAACAATACGCAAACGGTGCTGGCGAGCGCGATACTTGGGGTGACAACGCTTTTGCCGGCGAGCAAGTCTCCTTCGATAACATTGCACCCAAGACTGATCGACTGGTTTCTGGTCAGCCCGCTGGACTGGCTGGGTTGGCTGGAGTTGGCCGACAGGCAGCCGTGTCTTCGGATACGTACGTGCACTATAGCGACCGAAAGGGAGACGGCAAGTATCTTGCTGGCTCGGCCAGCAACGACTTGAACGACAGCCTTGACTCTATTTTTGAGTCTGCTGCCGCTGAGGCCGAGGCCGAGGCTGAAGTAGAGGCCAGAGAACGCACAGCATCGGCTGGAAGCATGGATGCTGTTGTTGCTGGCGCTGCCGCCACCGCAGCAGCAGCAGCAGCAGCAGTTGCTCAGCAGAAAATTCCCGCTCCGCGCCATTACAACGAAAGCGGCAACAGCATACCAAATGATCAGTCGTCGTCAGGTTCGACAGATTACTCTAGGAACAGCATGTATCGTCCCGATTCGACGAATCCCTTTGAGCAGCGTCTGGCGCTTCGTGAGTCCCAAGGCACATTCCCACCCGCTGGGCCATATGCCGACGGTGCCGACGGTCTTGGTCATGTTCCAATGCCCCGAGCACATCACATGGAAAGCGAGCATGCAGCAGCAGCAGCTCTTGCTGGAGCCACTGTTGCTACGAGCAAAGCAGGCGGAAAGGGCAGTCGGCGACGGTCCGAGACTGCTAGCACGCGGAACACGGAGGCTGGCCTCTCGCCCTCGCAGTCCCCCTCGTCGCGGCCCTCGGGCGAGTCCTCGGTAAACGGATCGTCAACACACTTGCCTATTCGCGACTCTTTGCGACAATACCCCGTGTTTTATGCAAAATTCACGTTCAGCTCGCGCGAGACTGGTGAGCTCGGATTCAGGGCTGGCGAGCGAGTGTTTGTTATCGACCAAAGTGACGAAATTTGGTGGATGGGCATTGCTGACCATGGCTCTGATCAGCCGCTGGAGCAGGGCGTGTTCCCGGCCACATATGTGAGCGGTGCTCCTCCAGAATCCACTGACTGGGCAGAGCTCGTATAGAGCAGCTTCTATACCCCTTTTTTTAACACGTACACTACTTTTCCTCTAACGACGTCTCTATATTGATAACGGTAGATGCACCCAAGCCTGTAGTAGCCTGTCACCTCTTTGCCTTTTCTCAAAATCAAAGCACCCATTAAGCTGATCTGGGGCCTTGATGAATGCTACCATAGAGCTATTGTAAAAGGGAGGTTTTCTCGCAGCATCCATCCGCTTGGAGAAGTCACTATTCCCTGGAGTAAAGACGGTGGTGGTGGTGTTGTAGTGGCTCTGGCGTAGAACACTTGAACACCTCAGGAGTTCTGCCAGTCCTCCTCAGGCTACCACTATCCGCCGAAAGCTCAACACAGCCGCCAAGTTACGGCTAAACAGCCGCTCCTTGTTAGAACCCCTGTACTTCTCCACAGGCCGCAAACAACCTTGGTTGGTACACCTTAGCAGTCCATGGCACAATACATGCGGATTCTTCTTGCGCTGGTATCGCCGCGGGTTGTTGACATCCTTAAAATAAAACTTGGATTCAAGAGCTAATCGTCTATATCTTTCACTCTTGCTTAGAAGGTAGGGGCTACTAATGGTACTTCATAGGAGAGGTTACTCTGAAAACCTCTCGATTACAATGGCCACGCCTTGGCCGCCGCCTGCACAGGCAGAGCCGACGGCATAGCGCCCGCCAGTTGCATGCAAGCGGTGAACCAGGTGGCCCATGATGCGCGATCCTGAAGCGCCGAGTGGGTGGCCGAGAGCAATGGCCCCGCCAGAGGTGTTCAACTTGCTGGGATCTAGATCCAGAGCCTTGGCACATGATAGCACCTGGGCAGCAAATGCCTCATTGATCTCAATAAGATCAATTTGAGCTAGTGACAGACCAGCCTTCTCTACGGCGCCACGAATGGCCTCTACGGGGCCAATGCCCATGATTCCTGGCTCTACGCCCACGACATGGTATGAAACGATACGAGCCAGGGGCTTGATGTCATGTTGCTTGACGGCTGCCTCGCTGGCTACAATCACGGCGCTGGCACCATCGCTGATTCCCGAGGCGTTTCCGGCTGTGACAACACCGTCCTTCTTAAAGACGGGCTGCAGCCGGGCGAGGCCCTCGATTGTAGTCTGTGGCCGCGGGTGCTCGTCGGCGACCATGCTCTCAGTTCCCTTCTTTACCTTGACTTGTACGGGTGCTATCTCACTGCCAAACACGCCAGCTTCGTTGGCCTGAGCCCAGCGCTGCTGTGACTGTAGCGCAAAGTTGTCGCACTCCTCGCGGGTAACACTGTACTTTTCGGCCAGGCGCTCGGCAGTGATGGCCATTGGTACTACATCTGGATAGCGGTCGGACAGGGCTGACATCAGCGAGTCTTCCATCTTCATGTACTCGGGGCCAAACTTGGTTCCCCAACGGATGTTGCGAAGGACATAGGGCGCCTGGCTCATGCTCTCTGAGCCACCAGTGACTACAATTTCAGAGTCCCCAGACTTGATTTCTTGCGCTGCGCAGATAATCGACTGGAATCCAGATGTGCACAGGCGGTTCACTGTATAGGCAGGAGTAGTCACGGGGAGTCCGGCACGATGACCGACGTGGCGAGCTAAGTATGGCGCATCGGTCGACGACTGCAAGACATTGCCAAAGATAACAGATTGCTGTGGGCTGGTGCTAGTCGTGAGGTGCGTCTGCAGGCTGGTGGGCAGGCTAGCAATGGCAGCCCTTGCAGCTATCCCGCCAAGCTCGTTGGCCGTCAAGTCTCTGAGCTTTCCGCCAAAGGCGCCAAAGGGAGTGCGCTTGGCTGCAATAATAAAGGACTGGGCAGACATTGGAAGGTCGAGTAGTGTAGTATAATAGTTACGAAAGCTTGAAGAGCAAGGATGCTAAAAGATAAAAAGCAGCAGAGCCACACCGCTTTCATGTGACGGCAAAAGAGGATAGTGGTGACCCCCGATCCGCACTTTTAGCACATGTCAGTCGCCACTAATCTGGCTAATTCCAGGCACCAGCAGTTAATTATCTGCTGGCTCTGGCCTGCTGCGCTAACTAGGCACATCTTGCATCTGCTCTCCAGCCCCTGCACTCATAATTTAAAGCTATGTCCGAATCGCTCAGTGTGCCAGCGCTATCTGAGGAAGCTGCGTCTAAAAGAAGTGGCGCTAATGGGGGTTGGAAGGACTTTGTCGCTGGAAGGTAAGCACAGTGTGACGCTGCAAACAGCAGTATGCACCAGACGTTGTCCACCGTGTTGCTAGTATTGCGGCTGCTGCTCACACTGGGTTCATACTGCTCTAACATACCTGTGCTTTGTGCTCGGCTCTTCTTACTGTAGCTTGGCCGGTGCCGCTCAAGTAGCTGTTGGACACCCACTAGACACTATCAAGGTAGGCTAGCGTCAGATTTTTTTGCTGTGACAGTCTTTTGTCTTTCCATACCCACTGACAAAGCCTGTGCATGAATGGCGTCATCGCCAGTGGCTGGTGATCCTTTGATTCTTAATAGGTGCGCATGCAGATCGGGGGTGCAGCCTTCAGCGGGCCAATTGACTGCTTGGCAAGGACCGTCAGGAATGAGGGCATACGCGGCCTGTATAAGGGCATGGCGTCGCCATTGGCTGGATGCGCTGCGGTCAACTCGCTGCTATTCTGGGCCTACTCATATGGCAAGTTTGTTCAGACTGGGTCATTGGACGCGGCACCTACTCTTGGCCAGATCGCTGTCGCCGGCGCTGGCGCAGGTATTGTCAATAGCATCCTTGCCTCGCCAGTCGAGCTGATCAAAGTGAGGCTACAAGTGCAAAACAGCACATCCATAGCAGCGGGCGCTATGCTGTATCGTGGGCCAGTGCACATGGCCAGGCACTTGGCACGGCAGTTTGGCATTCGTGGAATCATGTGGGGGTTCTGGGCTACAGTAGCTCGAGAGATACCAGCATACGCTGCTTTTTATACGGGGTTCGAATTCACCAAGCGAGGACTTGCCCGGATACTTGCGGGAGGCGACAGCAACAAACTAGGCGCCATACCCCTTATGTGCTCTGGGTCTGTTGGTGGAATTTGCTACTGGACAGCTTGCTATCCCTTGGATGTCATCAAGAGCCGCGTACAAAATGCCACGGCACCGCCTCGTGGAGCTGGCTACATTGCAAGAGTAGCTAAGGATATTATGAAGGAGCAGGGCATCAAGGGATTCTTCCGCGGCTACACGCCATCGGTAGTTCGCAGTATCCCTGCTGCAGCTGTAACCTTTACTACATACGAGCTTGTAATACGTGCCTTGAACGACGCAAAATAGGAACTACTCTACTAAATAGCCGTGTACTAGATATAAGTACCCTGCTGCCATCCGCTCTTGCGCAAGATCCACAAAAGCGGCTCTTGGTGCACGGCAATGGGCAGTTGGCCAGAGAGCAAGCTCTGAGCGGCTAACTTTGGCGGAGCTACTCTTAAGCCCACATAGCCGAACTGAACGCCAATAACTGAAAAGTCGCTAGAGTTGTGCACCTCGGGCTGTGAGGTAATTAAATGGGTGTAGTTGCCAAACTGGCTCGGCTGCAAGTCCTCGGACTTGTCGTAAAGCCAGTCGTCTCGAACCTGCCCAAACCTGGTGACGCCAGTCATTGCTGCAAATGAGTCAATGTGTACCTTCACCCCAGGCGCACTCTCCATGGTGTGCAGCATTGCCAGCGCTTGGCCACCAGGGTAGTTCAGGCTGGAAATAAGCGTTGCCAGAACAGCAAAGGCCAGGCTACCAGCGGCTAGCGATACTCCAACAAGCGTTACCCATCGGCTGGAAGGAGCGGTCCGACGCAGGTGTGCCATCCCGGCGGCAGCGCATGCATTGAAGACCGGAACAGCGGGGAAAATAAAGCGCCATTCCTTATGCGGGTTGGCCGAAAATATGCATATGGCTGCAATGTATGGAGCAGCAAGGCGGGTGGCTCGCTTGTCTGCCAGTGCGCCAATGCACGCCAGCGGAAGAGCACCTAGCAGCAGCTTGGGCAAGAAGCGCATAAAGTAGTGGTGTGGAGGAGAGACGCCCCACTCAGAGCTGCGACCGTCAACAGCGTTGAACCGGAACACTTGGAACTCGGGCCACATCCAGCATTGGCACCAATAGTACGAGTCGACCGCTAACACCAGTAGAACAGATAGCGAAAATGCGGCAAAGGATAGGGCAATTGCACGCCGAGTGACATTGGATACGCCGGCTGCGAGCATCGCCACAGCAAATACGGCAGTGTCAAAGCGTAGAACAACACAGGTAAACGTCAGAATAGCAGCCATTTGTCGATAACAGCGCTGCTGTTCCGTACTGCTGCTAGATGGTGCCATGCTGCGCAGCCAGAGAGTCTGCGCGAGGAGCATGGGTACCAGAGCTAGGGTATTTCCTAGCAAGCGCGAGGTCCAAAATGTATAGTGGAACTGGCAGATACCAAAGACAGCATACCAACGAGCGGCAGTACTACCAAACGCCATGCTGACGGCATGGCGCAGCCTGCTGTTTGCCCAGGCGACTAGCCACCCGAGCACCAGTCTGGCAGCTAGCTGGATCCGGATCCCCTCGGCATGGCCTTCGTTGGCCAGCTTAGCTGGATATGCCAGAGCTGAGACAAGGAGCGGGCCAACAAACGATCGCGGAACTACGCCTGGAAATGACAGGTGGTCATAGCGGCTGTTGACGGAGCCCCACTTGAGTATGTCATGAACTGCTTGCATGTAGAAGCTCTCCTCAACTTTTGTGTATGGAGCACACAGTGCGCTGAGTGTCACGGCAGCAGCAAACGCGTAGTCCAGCGGCTGCATTCTGTAAGAGAGGAAAAAGGGATTTTTCATGCTACATGCTATGAAACAAAGGAGCCTGTGAAGGCAAAAGCGGTGGGCCTGGTGCACTATCGGCTATGGACACGCACACTCAGCAACATAAGGATCAGCCGTCGATTTTTCTTCTCTCTTGCCACCTTCAATTGAATTTCAGCCTTTTTCGCCTCGGATTTCTAGTAGCTCAGTTGCGCATTTGAGAGCTACCAATGGACCATCGCAAGGAAGAACTCGAAAAGAAGCGTGCCAAGCTCGCTGAGCTCCGGCGACAGCGCGAGGAGCGCAAGCGAGTAACAATGCAGGCTCACGACCAACCTCCCGCCGTAAGTGCCTCCTCTAAAAGAGCACCGACCGGGTGCAGCAGCGTTTTTGTTGCTATGGGCTAACTATGCACACTCTTTATTTATTTGTAGGCCAGCTCGAAAGCTAGCTCGCAAGACATTGACGACCTGGTGGACTCGCTGGTTGGAGACCGTGTGCGCGCGCCAGCCAGCCCGCTCAGCGCAGGCACAGGCACTGGCACTCCGGGGATGTCTCGCGAGGCGTCGGGCATGGGGCGGGATCGCAGCATCTCGGTGGCGACCTCGGCTGGCACACAGCTGGGCAGCCCGGTTTCTCGGGCCATGACTCCAGGGGGGACTATGGCGTCAGCTATTAGCGGCAGCTCATTTGGGCCGCGGGCGCTGCCAGAGTTCAAGACATGCGACTTTGTGATATTTGACTTTCCGCCAAAGGAGAAAGTGGTGTACAACAAGGAAGTGCAGACAGCCGATGGCGGCAGCATGCCCGACGCCAGCAGCCTCCTCACCGAAGAGGAGATTGAGCGGCGCGTGAAGGAGCTCCGCGAGGCTGACGAAAGGGCTCGTGCGGCCAAGGACGAGGAGCGCACTCGGCGCGAGGCGGAGGCAAGGGCTAAGGAGAGCGAGGTCAAGCGGCTGACGGACGAGCAGCGCGCAAGCATCCTAGGCTCCAGCGACTTTGTGGCGTTTGTTGATCAAAAGTCGCGAGTGATGGAGCGTGCGCTGGATGAGGACTATGACTTTATGGTAGACTATACGCTGTGCGCTACTCATGAGGCCGAGGACTCTGTCGGAGAGAAAATGAAGCTGGCGCTTTCGTTCCACGACGACAAGGTGTCGCGCAATCGATCGGTAATGGACTTGGCGTGGTCCAATCGGTTCCCCGAGCTGGTCGTGGCGGCCTACAACCGCAACCCAATGGCGCCAAATGAGCCCGATGGCATTGTAGCGGTGTGGAATACCCACCTGCGTGAGCGGCCCGAGTTTGTCTTCCATGCCCCGTCGGACGTTCTGCGCGTGTCGTTTTCCGACTTTAACCCAAACATCGTCGTCGGCGGGGCTTACTCGGGCCAGATCCTGCTGTGGGACACCCGCGCCAAAGCCCAGCCAGTCCTCAAGACCCCGCTGACGGCAGGGGGCCACACGCATCCGATCTACTCGCTCAAGGTCGTGGGCAGCACAAATGCTCACCAGTTGATTAGCGCCAGTACCGATGGGTTGGTGTGCTCATGGCAGCTGGACATGCTAGCCCAGCCACAGGAGATCATTGAGCTGACCCACCCTGCCCACCTGCGCACTGACGAAGTCTCTGTGACATGCATGGACTTTGCCGATAACGAAACTACTGCCTTTATCGTTGGCACCGCAGAGGGCGCCGCCTACCAAGTGAACCGCTACGATCGCGCAGGCAGCAAGGCCGGCCTCAATGGATTCGACTCGTACCGGGCTCACACAGCTCCAGTCAACTCGCTTAGCTTCCACCCGCCGATTGCTTCTGACTTTGCCGATCTGTTTCTGACGACGTCTTCCGACTGGACTACGCGCTTGTGGCGTGCACGGCCCGCTGCCAAGCCAGCATCCACAGTGCCATCTGACATCAGGCCACTGCATGTGTTTGATGCCTTTGAGGACTATGTCTATGACGCACGGTGGTCACCGGTGCATCCGGCAGTGTTTGCATCGGCCGATGGGACCGGCCGCTTGGCCCTGTGGAATCTGAATCAGGATATGGAGCTCCCAGTCCAGTCGATCACCAGCGGCCGAGCCCTGAACAAGCTTGCCTGGGACCGCCCTGGTCGCCGCATTGCTGCCGGCGGCGCTGACGGCGTAGTCTCTATCTACGATGCTGGCGACCTTTCTGTGTCTCGCCCAGAGGACCACGCTCTATTTGCACGCACAATTGGCGAGCTGGGTGCCTAGATCCAAGCAGTCAAATTTCAGCTTCTTTATTAAAAAGAAATCCCCAAGCTAGGCTAGAAAAGAGCGCATCATTGGAAGCTAGTATGGGCCACGCCCACGGCCCCTTCCACGTCCACGACCACGCGCTCGGCCGGAAGTAGCCCTGCCGCGGCCCATGCCAATGCCTCGCAACTTGGAGAACTTTGGATCCATCCGCTTGAACATCGGGGCATTCTTCAGCATGTCAGGCACAATAAAGAACCGGACGTTGGATCCGCGGATATAAACGTGCTTTAGGTGCGATGTGCGCCCATCACGCTCGGTGACCGCAATGTCCTTCATCTGCACGTTCATGTTGTCCTCTGTTTCAATGAGCTGCCCGCGGTACAGTTGCCCCGTCTTGAGCTCCAAGGTTATGACGTGGCCCTGCGACTCGTGTAGGAGCTTGACTGGTACGCCGATCGACATATGGCTGTTTTTTGTAGCGACGAGAGCAGCTACGGAGACAATGGCTAAAAGTAAAATGAGAAGCAGGTATTGTGGCCAAGCTTCGCCACATCATTTTCGGCAGGCAGCTCCAACACCTGGGGCACAGTAGAGCATGGGCTTGTCATGTGACACTACATAACAATGCAGGCTCGGTAGTAAGAGCGGCAAGCGGCTTTTGCAGCGCACCCCAGAGCTGTGCTTGCCAAGTGCGAGCAGTAAGCCGTACTGTCCTTGTCCTTTGCATCCTCCCCCGATCACTTGGGCATGCGTGTAGCGAGAGAAGAGCAAAGGCAAATGGAATTCCGCGACAATGGCCGGCAGCCTACATGGGGATAGGAGCGGCAGAAACAAGAGCCCTGCACAGCCGCAATATCGGGCTGTAAGGCGCTGACACGGTGCAATGCAAGCTGCGGAGGGCGTCGGGTATCTGTGCGTGGGGAGAGGAAAAGACTACCACAGTGCTACACGCAAAGAGTGTAGAGGAGCAGTAGTATTATGAAATCGGAAGCAGCTACTGCAGCCTAGAGGCGCTGATGTACGCCGCCTATACGCCATGGGGAGACGAGCAAAAGTAGGGAGGGGCACTATAGAGCGCAAACGGCCTCACTCCATATCATGAAGAAAAGAAAATTAGGTGGCTGCATGTATATTGGCGCAAAGTATTGCTAGATCCGGACTCAGAACCCGAGAGGGTGGCACTCGGTAGTTGTCGACTGGTGGAAGCCGCTACACTTCCTATTGCGGCTAATGCCAAGTGACGTACGCAGTGCTTTCTAGAATTCCAGATACTGCGCATCGTGAGCAGACATTGCTGCTAGGCCACATCGCCGTGTGTTGCCAGCACCCGCACCAGCACTGCAGTCCTTGCCAAGGCGCTAAGCGGGAGCTGATAGCTTTACACCGCTGTTGCAATGTTGTGTGGTAGCTAGGTGGCTGAAGGACGGGATGTGGGGATTAAGCGCCAGAGCCTCTTGCAGCGTAGCTACTGTGTCTGCCATGCTCTGACTCTTATCGCTACTGCGTGCTGGTGCAAAAGCAGCCGCTCCAGCCCATTGCTGCTGCCTTTTCTGGTGGTGCAGGCCATGTAGACATGATAAGTCTTTGCTCCTATCGCCCTCGCCACATTCAGTAGTGGGTGAGCATAACTGCGTGCTTTGCTCTGCATTTTCTGCGAGGGAAAAAAGACCCAATGCTGCAGGCTCACAGAAGCGCCGAGCGTGCAGAGCCGAGCAGCAAAGCCGCTCGACACCTTAGCGCCGCTTTGGCTTCCATCCCCCCCGCGCCAATACGCCTCCCTCGTTTGGGCTCTGCCTCCATTCATTCTTTAGCCGAGGGTGGGCCTTGCCCGATATAAAGCACGGTCCTGGCACTCCCTGTTGGCGCTGCTATATGCCATTTGACTGCAACTACTCTCCTTCATTTCTCTCCGCCCCTGTCTTTCTCTAACTACCACCTCTGCACCGCTCACGACCAACCACCTTGTACGTCACCCTCGATACTTGCCGCCTCTGTGCCATTAACGCTGCCCACCGCCAACATGCGCTTTGCCTTAGTCTCCCTTTTTGCTGCCTTTGCTGCTGCCGTGACGCTAGCCGCCCCCCTGCCCGCCCCTGTCGCAGACCCAATCCAGCAAAGTCCGCTGAATGGCTCCTCTCCGAATCGCGACTGGCCAGTTGCCGTCTCCTAAGCTCTGTAAGCCCTGGCTTGCATGAGCTCCAAAGCCAAGCTTCAAGCGAATGCTGTAGCAAATACATCTAAACTTGGGCTCGTTTTACTCTGAGTATAACTAATATATCGACCAAAGTATCTAACTCCCCCACCAGCACATGTGGCGAGAATCGCAGAAGCACTGCGCCGTAGCCATGTTTTTCTGCTGTTGTAGCTATTGCAAAATTCCTAATTGGCGGTGTTCTGTTTGGGCCTACCCGCGGGCCGCCAAAAAACAATCGCCTAACTGCTTTTCGGGTCTTGCTTGCCGGCCTGCCTATTCAGTTGTGCCAATTTGGATACATGTTGCACAATCAGTATCTGCCGCTAAAAGAGACCACAAGCCTCACTCTTTCTGCCGCCCAGAAACCAGATGGAGGCGCACATTTCCATGTATGTTTTTTTCTTGGTGACATTGCGCAAACACAGCCACTATTGGCCTCCCATCGCGCTGATCCACATCTAATCAGCAACACGCCAGCCGCTTATCCGAAAACGCGCGAATCCTGGTCGCGTAGTTTCGCGCGTAGCAAACAAAAAAGCTGCATGATGAAACTGGCTTTTGTCCTTTCCACTGCAAACTTTTCCTGCTCTCAATTTGTTTTTTTTTCCCGCCTTTTTTGTCAACAAATCTATCTGCCCTAGCATTTTCTATAGCTGCAATGAGCGTAATCAGCATTACAAACGTTAGCATTCCAGAGACAAAGTCGCACTTTCTGGCGCCATACAGGCTTGAAGTTATCTTTGAGTGCTTGTCGCCTCTCGAAGATGGTAAGGACTCGCCCAGCATTAGTCTACTGCTCTATGTTTACCACGCACGAAAGTGCTGCGCAGCCTGCGATATGCCTAACAACAACTCCTGCTTTTAAAAACACGCTGCTCGTGTAGATCTGGAGTTCAAGCTGGTTTACGTAAGCTCGGCTGAAAACACGACGAAGGATCAGGTGCTCGATACACTTCTCGTAGGACCTGTGCCAATGGGCGTCAACAAGTTTGTGTTTGAGGCCGACGCCCCGCACGTCGACAAAATCCCCAAGAAGGACTTGATCGGCGTTACCGTCATACTGCTGACTTGTTCCTACAAGGACAAGGAGTTTGTGCGGATAGGGTACTATGTCGACAACGCTTACATTGACAGTGCTCTGCTGGAAACGCCTCCTGATGTGCCCCTGGTGGACAAGATCTACCGTAGCATTCTGGCCGACAAGCCGCGCATCACCTGCTTCCCCATCAACTGGGACGACCCCAGCAAGGAAGATGCCCCTCCTGCCCAGCCCTCCGATGGCAACATGCTCGACGAGGATGCCATGGATGCCGATAACCAGTTTGGTGAGAGCGCTGTAGTTGACGGCAACGGTGAGGAGGACGAAGACGAGGAAGAAGACGAAGACGAGGAAGAAGAAGAGGATGAGGATGAGGATGAGGACGAAAGGGGCGAGGTCGATCTCGCCGCGCTGGAGGACCAAGATGAAGCCGAAGGCATGAGCGACGAGGATGAGGTTGTGGAGGAGGACGAAGAGATGATGGACATCCCCGTAGCCCAGCACATGTTTGCTCACACCAGCAGTATGCCCAACCCCATTGGCGATGACTCTGTCACTATGGAAGTCGAGTAGCCCGACTCACCATTTTGACTGGGCACGAGCACTTTGCTTTGCAATCCGGTATCCTTTTCAAAAGTTTGCGATTTCTTGACATGTCACTTGACAAAATTTAGTCCCAATTTACAGTTCATCGTGAGCACCTTCAGTCTGCGCAGCAGGCTTTTTGGCGAGTGCTGTTTCTGCTATAAACTTGGCAAGGGGTTTGTACTTTGCCTCGCCCTTGTAGACTTGGAACAAGTCGGCGCGCTGCGGTGTAGGGAATACGGCAATAGCGGGCAGCTTGCTGATGCCTAGCTTGTCCAGCACGTCCTTGTCTGGGCTGGAGACATGAGCGAACTGGATCCGGCGGTCAAACTGCGCACCGATTCCCTTCCATAGATCGCTGGCCTTCCGGAGGTCCGTGAAAAGAACAGCCTTTGGTAGCCGTGCATCACTGTCAGCGACAAATGCCTCCAGCCTGCCAGAGCTGAGCTTCTTGCTGAGGCTGGGGAGCAGAGTGCGTGCAAACTTTGACATTGCTCCCGCTGTGCGCTCGCCCTGGTAGTCAACAGACCTACGGCTGCCACGCTTGGTGCGCTTCTCGGTAAACACCTTGAGCGTCGGGAATCCCTTTACGTTAAAGCGAGCGCATAGCCCGCGGTTCTTGTCTTCGTCGCAGTCGACGGCATAGAACTTGCCAATCCCTTGAGAGCGCCTGGCTGCCTTTTCATACTCTGGCTCCAGGCTCTTACAGTACCCGCACCACGGTGCGAGAAACTTTACAAAAGTCGGCTGAGAGGTCTTCTCTAGCACGCGGTCAAAGTTCCCTGCGTGTAGGTTCTTTACAGCCGAGCCCTTGTCGTACATGCCTTGCACGCCCTGCGCCACAAGCGCGACACTCGCTAGCAAACCGGGAATGTACGTCGCTATCAGCATGATAATGTCTGCGCTCGGTTGAAGTTGATTTGAAATGAAAAGAGTGTGAATTGGAAAGAAAAGCTAAGAGGTACATAGAAAGCAGAAACCCCAAGGCTAATAGCTCCAATCACGGCAACATGGGCCAATTGCACATGAACACGTCACTCAATCGCGAGCAATGGCGGTAAATTCTATCCGGCTCAGCTCCGAGCCCTGGTATTCCAAGCCAGCAACAATCTGCTCGCCAGGCAGAATTGGACCCACGCCTTTCGGTGTTCCAGTCAGCACTAAATCGCCCTCTTCAAGCGTCATTACCTGGCTGATATGCTCAATTAGCTGAGGGATCCTACATGCCAGAGCACATTGGCACACAAAGCTATTAAGCAAACCACAAATATGCATAGGCATTCTTCTTAGCATTGTCGCTAGGCACTTACTGGAAGATCATCGCATCGGTCACTCCATTTTGCCGCATCTGCCCAGCCACCTCGATCCACAGACGGACGTTGTGAGGATCCGGGATCTTGTTGGCTGGGATGAATGGCCCAACAGGTGTAAACGTGTCAAACCCCTTGGCGGCAGACCACGGCAGCCCTCTCTTCTTGGCCTCCTCCTGCAGGTTGCGTGCTGTCAAGTCCAGAGCTAGCGCGTACCCAGCAACATGCTCGAATGCATCTGCAGCTCGGATGTCTCGTCCGCGCTTTCCTATAACCACTCCGAGCTCGACTTCGTGGTGCACGATGCATCCTTGGGGTATCTCGATCCTTCCTGGCGGCGCCACATAAGATGATGTCGGCTTGAGAAAGAAAAACGGCGCTGTTGGCACGGCATTTCCAAGTTCCTTTGCATGCTCGCTATGAGGAATTCGACATTAGTACCAACTGCTATAGACGGGTCATTGGACAGGCGGGGCCCTACTGTACCTAAAGTTTCGTCCTATGGCGACGATTTTGCGCCCGGTTTGGGCAAAGGAGCGAGGCGACATGTCCAAAATAGTGTCTATTAAAGCGCAAAGTACTGAAATGCGAAAGAAAAAAGCAGAGCGACGCCTACCCTTATCTGCGCTGCTTCTGCTTTTTGGCGCCACGCAGCGGGGTGCTGGCATGGCCGTTTACGCTAACTCTGTGCTCCGGCTTGACCTTCAATGGCTTCAGCGGCGATTGGGCCACTGGCGACTCATCTAAATAAGCCGAGATCTTGCGCAGTGCTGGCTTCAGATCGCCGTCAGGAGGAGCGCTAGATACTTGCATGGGCGAGGGCAGCATAGGCACTTTTTTCAGGAACCGCTTAACAGAGTTGCACTCAAGTGCCCACGTAAGCCGCTTCTTGTCGGAAGACTCCGCGGTGTCCTTTGCAGTCTGCTTTCCTTGCAGAGTCGATGGAGCGCCTTCGACTTTGCGCCTGGTGGGCTTTTCTCCTTTAGTGGCCTTGGGCTTGTCTTGGACGACAAACGTCTCGCTGGATTGCTCGGCAGATGGCGCCTCGCCAACACTCTTGCGCTTTGGGGCAATGCCGCTGTCTTTGCTGCATACTACCCACGCACCGTCTTCGTCGCCCCGGCAGCTATTAGGGCCATTGCTGGTAGCTGCCGTCGTTGCTGGGCTGTCGATCGCAACAAGCTCAGGGATGTCGGCGAGGGCATCAAGCGACCTGTCGCCGCCGCTTGCCCCCTTTTGCGCCTTTTTCGCGGCGCGCTTGGCCTTTTTGCTGGCTGGCTTGCTGGTAGCATCTTCGCCCATAGAGTCGACGCCGGCGCGCCGGTCCATCTCGCGAATCTTGGCCAAGTCCTCCTGGTAGCTGCGCTCCTCGTCGACAGTTGCTTCGTGCTCGAGTGCGTTAACGTCGAGTTGTACAGCCGATGCGGCAATGAGGCTCTTTCGCTCGTCGCCTTTTGGCCGCACCCGCTCTTTTAGTTCGCGACGCTTGTCCTCCTTTCGCTTGTGCTTATTGGCGATCTTGCGTTCTTCGGCGCCCACGGGCTCCTTGACAATGATTTCGCCTGGGAATACCACGTCGTTCTCCTCATCGGGGAATGTTTCGCACAGGGTCTGGTACAGCGCGTAAAGGCGCTTACGACCCAGGGGCAAGGCGCCTTCATCGCTGACAACGGCAAGCAGGCGAGCCTTGATGTCAGGGATGCTGTCCATCAAAAACTGGACCTTGTCTAGCGTCTCGTGCTCGATCTGGTTGTCCCGAACCACGCCCTCATCGCTGGAGCCGCCCATCTCTACGTCGCTGTCTGCTGCCTTGGCCAGCTCCTCTGCCTCGGCAATCCGAATGACCGTGTTTTCAAAGACAGACTCTTGAATCTTTGGCGGCAAGTGTCTGATAGTCGTCGTGCTAATGAATCGCATGAATGGCTCCAGCAGCGTCGCTACGGGGATCTTTGCTGTCTCGGCCTGGGGATCCTCTTCGTCCTTTAGCAAAGCAGCAACTAGCCTGACTAGCTCATCCACGTACACGTCAGCCAAGTGTGTGCGCGAGCTGTTGGGCACTTTTGGGTCTGTTGGGTGAGCAGCAAAGTCCTGGTACACCTGTAGGTAGTGGCCAACCAGCTGTTGGTCCCATCCACTCTGCTGCATCGAACGAAAGGTGAAAAACACCACACGGCGCACAAGCAAGAGGTATTTGTCGATCCGGTGCTTGTCGATATCAAACCACTCGCGGCACATCGTCTCCCAAAACGCCCGCACAAAACCCACACTGTTGCTGCCTTTGCAAACGAGTATCAGATTAGCCAGCTCCCATGACAGCTCCTGCTGGACGAGGGGCTTGTCAGACAGCCAGAAACAATAGAATAGCGCCTTCCAGTGCCGCAACATCTCCATGTGTGTAAACTCTTCCTTTCTCGCCAAAGTCAAGCTGATCGCAGCTACAGCCTGGTCACGGATTTCCTTATCTACCAAGAGGTTGGGAATGTAGGTGGGTATCAGTGCCAGCATAATCGCAGCATTGTGCTAGAGCGTGAAACAAGTAATGGACTTACCCACATGGGCCAGCTTTTTGCCGAACGCCAGTTCGTTTGCCGTTAACTCTACCATATTTGGACTGGTGTCGCGTAACAACCGAATTGTCAAGTAGAAGGAAATTGCCAAAGTTAATAGCTATGAGAGCAAGACCGGTGGAGGCATACTTTATTTTCACTGCTGGCTGCCACAGGCAAAAAAAGCACGAATATTTTTCAAGATTGAATCGTTGATTCTATGATCAGCACAGGGATGATCAGATCAGTCCGTCGTGTTTGGGTGTGCCCAAGTGTGTCAAGGCTGCAAGTGAGAGCTAGCGACGGCTGTGGCCTGGCTCTCTAACTCACACGTCGAATTATTTCTAAATTGTTTCACGTCGCCATGTCGGATATTCGGTACGTGAGCAACGCAAGCGACACCGGGGTGCTATTCACTGATGGATACGCGATGGATGCAATCGAATTTGGTGGATGGATACGCCCGTGCTAGACATGCACATATTCAGACATTTCAAACCTAGTTCGCTTTTTCGAATTTAAATGCAGTCCATTCGCATTTGCATTTGGTCCTCGTGTCGGCCATAGAAAGTACATTTGGAATCGCCGTACTAATTTCTAGCCCGACATGTTTTCACTATCCACTTTGTAGTCTTTACAGCAAGGGTCGTTTCCTCGGCTTCAAGCGCGGAAAGCGCACTCAGTACGAGCACACCGCCCTGCTCCAGCTCGAGAACGTCAACTCGAAGGAGGAGACGAGCTTCTACGAGGGCAAGCGCGTCGCATACCTGTACCGCGCGCCTACCGAGAAGAAGGGCACTCACATCCGCTGCATCTGGGGTCGCATTACGCGCCCTCACGGTAACTCGGGTGTCGTTCGCGCCAAGTTCCGCCACAACCTGCCTCCCCACGCCATGGGCGCCTCGGTCCGTGTCATGCTTTACCCCTCCACCATCTAAGCCAGATCATTGCTTGGTGTGCGCAGCTGAGTACTGCTTTTTAGCAATGGTACATTTTTGAAAAAGTATGTATTCTCTGGAAAAAAGTATCGAGTATCTGAAACATGGTGGCCTGGTTTACAAAGACCTCTTTAATGTGACATTTATTTGAAACGAGGCGTGGTCGGCTGCAGAGCCAGGACTACTCGGTGTCCATGGCCCGATCTGTGCTGGCAGCCTTTGCCGCAGCCGCAGCGTCGTTCTTTTGCTTCAGCGAGAGAAGGGATAATGGGCCAGCAGCAGACGTCGAGTGGGCACGGCCATTGTCAGTTACCAGCCCCACAGCAGCCTCGGCTTCCTTCTGTGTATATGCGGGAACTTTCAGGTCGCGCACCCGTCTCTTGTGCTCGCGGCCTCTGATGTGCTCGCCTAGAGCTCGCTCATCAATGTAGTATCTGGAGCACTCCACGCAGTAGTGCTGGCCAAGGCCAGGCAAATCCTCGTCCTCAGCCATGTTGAGCAGGCGCTGCCTGTTCTCAGGCTTCAGGTCCTCCTGGATCTGGTCCAGATCCTTCGTGCGGCGTTTGCTCTTGTATCTTTGGTGCAGCTCCTTGTTGTTGCAGTGCATGCGCTTGCGGCGAACACGAGCCATTTTATGAATGGGGCAAAGAGCAAATACTAGTAATATTAACAAAGAGTACAAGCAGAACTACAAGAGCACACTCGACACTAGGTGCCAATCTGGCAAAAAAAAAAAAAAAAAAAAAAGTTGGTGGAAACCCAGGGCAATCCAGTGATTCTAGGTGATCGCAAAATATTTTCTAGGCTCCTTATACGCCGCTGCCTTTGACTTTGCTAGCTTGCTTGGTATCTGACCTTTTATTATTATTATTTTGCGCTGTAATTGACCGTAGTAGATGGACGCTAACGGAGGAGCCTACAACGCAGCGGCTTACCCGGGGAATTCTGCACCCAGCGTCTCTGCGTCGATGACATATCTGTGTGCGGAATGCGGGTACAACAACAACATCAAACCCAGAGAGCCAATTCGCTGCTTCGAGTGCGGGTACCGCATTCTTCTCAAAGTGCGAACCAAGCGCATGACTCAGTTTGAGGCACGCTAGCCCTGCTTTGTTTCTTTAGCCAGGGGCGCATATGTTTGCCCAAAGTTATAGCCAACATGTTCTCTACACTCGAACTCACTGAGCAGCATTTGCTCCTGACAGTAGCATTGATTTCCAGGCCACTGCTATCTATATTTAGAGCGCCTGCTCCCAGCCAAGCCTGCCATCGTGCCCCATTGTCCGAAGACGCAGGCAGTAGGCTGGACACAGACACTGGTGGCCTCCCTCCCCTTGGCCCTTCTTTTGGGAATTCCATTCAATAGCTACATTGCCAAGATACCGCATCCACCCCTTCCATCTAAATAGGCGACTGCTTTACCCCCGTTGCTCTGCCTCCACCGTCTTTGCCCAGTGTAACAACTGCCTCATCCTCACACCTTGTACTGCTTGGATACGCACTTCTATGGTCAGTTTCGAGTGGGTTGGAATTAATGGCACCGCCGGTGGCTCGCCCACTTATCAGACAGGAAGCGAGGACTGCTGGGTTGAAATACATGGAAGCGACAGCCTGACCTGGAACCAGTTCAACGGTAAGATGCTCCCCCCGCTAGGGCACAAATAGGCGCGGATGAGCTGCCACAGCCACTACGAAGGTACTAATAACAACTTGGGAGATTGTAGCACACAAGGTCGGCTGGATAGTGTCTGGCTCGTTCGCTCTGGCTGCTACTATCACATCGGGTTTGCACATTGCCGGCCACCTAAAGCACTACACGGTTCCTCGCCAGCAGCGACACATTGTACGCATCATCCTGATGATCCCAATCTACAGCATAGTGTCGTTCCTCAGCTATCGCTTCTACCGCGAGGCGCCTTACTACACGGCAGTGCGCAGCTGCTACGAGGCCTTTGCTATTGCATCGTTTTACATGCTGCTGCTTCAGTACATTGGCGACTCTTCAACTGAGCAAAAGCGCTCCATGCTCGACAAGCGCGGACTAAAGTGGACATTCCCGCTGAACTGCTGTACGATGAACCCAGCCGGCCGCCGCACGTTTATTTGGCTCAAGTGGGGGATTTTGCAGTACGTTGCCATCAGCCCGATTGCCACGCTCGTCACCATCATCACACACGCGTTGGGCGTGTACTGTCCCAACAGCATGCACCCAAAGTACGCGCACATTTGGGTAGAGATCGTCGACTTTGTCTCTGTCACAGTTGCCATGTACGCACTAGTCTCGCTCTATCGCGTCATTAAGGAGAACATCAAGGCAAACAAGCCTTTTGTCAAATTTGTGGCCATCAAGGCCATCGTATTTGTTACTTTCTGGGAGGGCTTTATCATCTCGTGGCTCGGCAGCAACAACATTCACGTTATCAAGGGCACGAAGTACTGGTCCAAGGAAAATGTAGTCAACGGGCTCACCGCGCTGGTGATCTGCATTGAGATGGTTCTGTTTGCCGCGCTCTTCATCAAGGCCTTCCCCGTCGCCCCTTACCAGCGCCCCGAAGGCACATATAGGACGCCTATGCGCCGCGCCTTTATGGACTCGCTCAACTTTGGCGACTTTTTCTTGGAGATCTGGTATCTTCTCAAGTGGCTTGCCTCTCCGCTCACAGGCAGGAAGCCCTCCGAGCCCGACACTGAAAGGGGCCGCTTTGGCCGGATGGACATCAACGGTGCTGCGCACTATAACATCGCCAAGCGAATCGACAGCACCAAAGCCGAGGAGCTGGGCGAGGCCATGCCACTGACCCAACTCGCGTACAACAGCAGCCCATCGCCAGCTGTGGTGCATAGTAATACCGAGTGCTTGTACGACTCAGGACCGGCGTATCCTCCACGCCACTACTAGGCTTATATTTCTTGGCCAATTTTTTGGCTAGCCAATCGCAACAAAAGCACAAGGCAACTACTTCCGCTTGGCTGAGCAGACCCCGTGTTCCTGCAAAGGCCATCCAAGAAAACTGGGTTTCTGGTGTCGCTCCTCTCGTGGCCAAGCTGCTGACGGACTGCTCCGTTCCCGCGGACAACAGCTGCCTCCCCCACATGCACCCTCTCTGCTTTCTTTTATATTCTTTCCCTCACACTACTGCACCTTGGATCCTACTGCTACTACTCACTCTTTTTGTTTGCTTGTCCTTTTCTGCAAATCCAAATTCGCCAACCCGGCACACCCTATTCTATTCTCCGTGCCAAACTCGCCGGCTCGAATGCTCTCAGCGCTTGCTACAAATTACCAACGCCTGGTGGAGCTCCCCGCAGCACGGGAGCTCTGTGCGCTAATTGGTCTGCCCAGACTCGCACCCTACTGGCCGGCGCTTCTCGCGTTTTCCGGACTGTTCCAGCTTCTACGTCTGTCGTCTAACATGCTTTCATCGCTGGTCTTTGGAACAAAGTTCGACGCTCTGACCGCCCGGCAAAAGTATGACTGGGGCATCCGCGTTGTCTCTCAAGTACATGCTATCGTCGTCGTCTTGCTTGCCATCCCCATCTTTTTCAAGCAGGAGCTGATCAACGACAAGCTGTTTGGATTCGACAACTACGCCGCCTGGGTGTACACTCTGGTATGCGGGTACAGTATCAATGAAGCTCAACTAGCCTACCGGGGCTATGCGTGCTGGAGCGCTTAGCACTAACTGCTTTTGCTCTACATGTAGGTACTTTTTGTGGGACATTTGCGTGTCCGTCGGAGACGCCAAAAAGCTCGGCGCTGGCTTCATCGTGCATGCGTTTGCTTCTTTTGGTGTTTATATCTTCTCGTTTGTAAGTGTTGCCTGCCACTACCTACCAGCGCTGGTTTTAATGCTGTGCTAGCCTTTTATTTTCACTGATCTGTGTACATGTTTGCTTGTGTGTTCTTGTAGAGACCGGCATTACAGTACTACGGCGCCTCGTTCATAATGTTTGAGGCGAGCACGATATTCCTAAACATGAACTGGTGGATGGATAAGCTGGGAATGACCGGCAGCCGCCTCCAGCTGTACAATGCATGCACGCTTCTTTTCCTATATCTAACCGTGCGCCTTATCTTTGGTGTGTACATGTCCTACCGCCTGTTTTCAGATCTTAGCGCGAACGGCTCAAGCATGCCTATTGCATTGCGCTACTTTTACCGCGTGGCCAACTATTCGATTATTTTGCTCAGCTACTACTGGTTCTATCTTATGATTGCAGCTGTCAGAAAGCGCTTCGCGCCTAGCAAAACTAGCAAGGCCACCAAGACCGAGTAGCTGGCTCCCTTCCTATGCATAATAGCTTTTAATTCTTTAATTTGACCTAGAAATGCAATTTTTACTTTGACAGTATTGATCAGGGCGACTCTATTTGCAGGGGAAATTGCTAGTGTACTGCTTGGCATGCAGTTGGCACATCTCTCTATATTAGCATTATTGCCATTTACGTTGCTCCATTCTTTTGTTACTTGCAGCGAACAACCGCAAGCCAAGAACATGTTGATAACAGTACCAGGCTGGCGTCGTTCAGACATAAATGCCATATTGAACACTGTGCTTCCAGAAGGTGATGTGTGTGCCACCAGCCAAAAACATTATCGCATCGTAAACAGGTGCTTGGGTGGCTCAGCTTTCTGCAGTAAAGCATACATACCACCTAATTACTGGCCTTTCCAAAGAAAAGTCATTTATCTGGTGCAATGTAATCTCTAGCAGATATTTTGTTTCCAGCCTAGCCTTAAAGCCCCAGATACCCTCTTTTTATATTTTCTATCCGGCTTGCTAGAGCCTGAATTATTTAGCAACCAGCCTTTTTTTGCTTGCCCAACACTTGAGAATAAAATTGCAACCATGGAGGCTGCGCACCACTTTCTGGTCAACAACAGCATTAATGTTGGGGTTTTTGATGCAGTTGGCCTTCCACGCTTAGCTCGCTCTTGGCCACAAGTGGCTCTAATCGCCATCTTGTTCCAACTTACTTACCAGATTTCTGCTGTATTTACGCCGCTTCTACTCCCTTCAACTTGGAAGAAGCTTAACAAAGTACAACAATACAAGTGGTGTGTGCGAAAGGTATCCACCTGCCATGCTGCGTACATGGTGACCCACTCGCTGGTTATAATTGCCAATGCTAAGCTGAGAGCAAATCCAGTTCATGGAAGCGACCCAGCTGCGGAGTCCGTATTTACTGTGACACTGGGCTACTTTTTGTGGGACATGATCAATACCTACAAAAATATAGATATCGATGGCTGGGGCTACATGGCGCACGCAATCATGTCTTTTGGCGTGTATCTTTTCTCATACTCGCCCCTCTTGCAGTACTACGGCGCATGCTTTATGATGTTTGAAATCAGTACTCTATTTCTAAACATCCACAATTCGCTGGAGGATCTGGGACTGCACGAGGCAATACTGTATTATATCAATGCAATGGCACTGGTATCGAGCTTTTTCTTTGCTCGAATCGTTTACGGAACAATTCTCTCTATCAATGTCTGGAGAGATCTAGCCAACTCTCCCATTCCTATTAGCCCCGTTGCTGCCAACTTTGTCCGGCTTGCAAACATTGTATTGATGAGCTTAAGCTACTACTGGTTTAGCGTTATAATTGTGACTGCCAAGCGTAACGCTTTGGACGCCGACCTGATTCGTGCTCTGGACGAGATGGATAAACATGAAGTAAAAACCGAGTAACTCGAGTAGGTGGCAGCATTACTATATCAACGTAGAGCGCAAGCTGGATCCAACCCTGGCTGTACTTAGGAAGCAACTTTAGAATACATTATAGTTTAAAACAGCTTTTTTCACTTGGCTCAGCTTTGGGCTGCCAGAACGGGCACTGCATCATGTGACAAAATTCTCCTATGGTGATCTCATCTGCTGATCTGTGTTGGCCAGAAAAGACCCAAGGCTGCTATCTCCCCGCTACCTGATACACTTTTTATTGATTTTTTGTTGAATTTCGCATTCTATATTTCTTTTTAATTCATTTGTAGCTACTATCGACATGCGTGCTGGGCCGTTTGGAGGATATGTCGTGCCAAAGGCTGGCCTGGGATACCGCGTACTTTCTAAGACGCTTGGTGCGTCAATGTGGTTTTGGATGATGTACCGCATTAAAGAGGACGGGCCAGTTGCCTTTGTAAGTAGCGCCAGGGATCTCCTGCCAGGCTGCAAGTGAAGTGTGCACAGGATAGTGTTGCTAAAAGAAAAAACACTGGTGCCTAATTGACAGCACTTTTGCTCACAATTACCTGTAGGGACTTCGTCACCCGTGGGACCACGGCGACCATGGTCACAGCGAGGAGCACTAAGCCGAAGCAAATAGCCTTCTTTACAGCTTTGCAATAGGAATACACAGTTTCACTTGTTCATTTTTAAAATCATTCTGTTGCCTAAGGGCCAAACTCCACAAATACCTCATTACTTCTTTGGCTTGGATGCGCCATACTTGCTTCGCGACGTCGCACGGCCTTGGACGCCCTGAAGATCCAGCGTGCCACGAACAATGTGGTAGAGAACGCCTGGAAGATCGGGCACACGTCCGCCCCGAACCAGGACGACACTGTGCTCTTGGAGGTTGTGCCCCTCGCCGGGAATATAGGCGATAATTGTTTTGCCATTAGTCAAGCGCACACGCGCAACCTTACGCACAGCAGAGTTGGGCTTTTTGGGCTTTGTCGTGTATACCTTGACGCAGACGCCCTTTCTCTGGGGACAGCCGTCAAGCGCAGGAGCCTTGCTGCCTGCCCTGATCCTCTTGCGCATGCCACGCATTACCTGGTTAATCGTAGCCATGCCAGCTCGCTGCTCGACCATATACGCCGAGAGTGGCTTATACAACCGTGGAGGCGCTGTGGGCGTGCGAGCAGCCACCGAAGCGGCCACTTGTGTAGTGCCGATTCGCAGGTTGCGGAATGCGGCAAGAGCTAGCATTAGTCGCGATTTGTGCTGTGATTAGGCGAAGCGTGCGTTCCTCAGCTATCCTAGATTTTCCCTCGCTTTCTCGACGCTAGTCGAATTCAAACACAAAAAAAAGCTGAAATCTGAAATTTGGGATCAAAGTGGGGTTGAGTCTGCTGTTGATTGCCTCTTGCCACCCACAGTAAAATTATCGATTCTTAATCCGAGTTAATCCCGATTTGTGACTTGTGAATCATCCCTGTGAATCGCCATTGAAGGAAACCAAAAAAATGCCAACCAGAAAACTTGCAGCTGTCCTTACTTCCTCTTTCCTTTCTTCTTTTTTTACTCACCTTGATAATGCCGTCTACTATTGCCGCACGCGCCGCGGGCTTGGAGATACAGAGTGCGCAGAAGAGCCTGAAGGAAGAGCCCTGCGGTGCTAAGGCACGCTCGCTTCCGCGTACTACTTTGGTTAGGCCAGGTGTCGCAACATTCCCGCTGCCTAGCAAGCTGCCCAAGATTCTGGCCAACTTGGGAGTTGGTATAGACACTGCGGATTCTCATGTAGCGCTCCAGTACTCGGTTCATGCTTGTCCACGGCGAATGAAGCGGGAGATAGGGCTAGTGTTTCCCGAAGTCTCCGGCAAGGAGTCCGACCTACTGATACTCCCTACCTTCCAAAGAACCGAATCGTCGATGATCAGCTACCAGGCCGAGACACAGGCCGAAAAAGATGCCAAACTACACATGTTCTATCGCTGGGGTGCAGAGCTAGTGTGCCGACTCCGGGAAAATGGGTACTGGGCCGACGTCACCGACCCAATGTCTGGGCTGGCTCTATTCACGAGCTGTGGGCCTTCGCTCTACCCAGATGTCGATGGTGCAGAGATCCTGCTGCGATATGCACCATTTAACCTCGGCAGCTGCTTTGTCTTGTCACACCCACAGTGGGGGACACACGTATATCCAGCAACCGCATTCACGCTCGCGCCGATAGATGTGGTAAGGCAAGTGCTGCTCAGCATGCAGCGGGGCTGCCACCATTAATTCCCAAAAGCGCAACGCCTGGCCATTTGTATTCTGGCCGCTACTAGACCATGTTAATGAAACAGCTACCCCTTACATTCGCGAAATATATTTCCCAGTCGACCCCTTCGGTCACCAGCTACGCGTCGCTGACAACTTTTATTTGAAAGGTGCACTGGGGTAGGCCTAGCGTCTCTGCAATCACCACTGTGTTAACGCCAAAGCTGTCGAGTACGCCGCGGATAATGCCACACGGCAGCCAGATGTACGGCTGCGCTCTCCTTGCGGCGGCGGCACCGCCGTTGTTGCCCGACATGTGCAGGAACCACTTGAACTTGTTGTCCTGGAGAACATAGATACCCCGATGGTTCGTCTTCAAGTTGTCGATCTGCCGGTTAAACATCACCATCCAAATGTCCTTGCATACAAACTTGACAATGTCAAGGGTGTCAGACAAGCGCCTGTTGGGAGGTGCAAACCGCTCAGCCAGCCGATGACCGATGCGAAACCCGATCAGCTCCAGCTTTACATACACTTGCTCCATTAGCTCGCTGTCGTCAGGCACTTCCTGCCAGCCAGAGACCATCGGCGAGCTTCTGGCACCAGTGCCACGCTTTGGCGTGCCTTCCAAAGCCCGGGCATCGGCGACCTCTTCCTTTGCACCATGGCCATGCACCAGCTTCTCGGCGTCCCGCTTGGTCTCCTGTGTTGTGCGAGTTAGTGTGTTTACAAGCTCGGACATCAGCAACTCAAGTGCGCTTCCGTTCACTTGTCTGTCGCCCGCACCATCTTTGCCGTCGAGAGATATGGCAGCCAGAAGGTTTGCTATTACGGTTGTTGTCTGAGGATTGCTCATGGTTGCTAAAAATAATAGTATAAAATATGTACTTGCATTTGTAAGAAATTTTACATGTCTAGCGGCAAAGGTGGCCTTGCCTGCCACATCAATGCCCTATATGGGTAAGAGTGGGGTGCATGCGCCGCTCTTATAACGATTGCCTTAATGAGGCTTACGTGGCACGTCTTTTGCCTTTCGCGGGTCAATTGTGACATAGTCATCGAATTTGGGCGCATACTCCGCCGTCGAGGATCGCGCTTTGCTGTTCTTAAACTGCAGCGAGTGCGCCAACCAGTCACTGTCTTCGAGAAGCTGAGCATAGCCGGTTTTGTAGCAAGACTCGCAGTTAGGTTGTCTGTGAATCTTACACAAGCCATCTTTGGCGGCTTGGCCACTTCCTGAAGAGCCAATATTGCTAGACGGTTGTAGTTTAGTCTTGCGGATCTTGCTTTGAAAGTCATCCAGCCGGGCCAACAGCTCATCTTCTTTGCCATCCTTCCTCGACCTCTTGTTATCCTTAGTACGAGACGGCCTCTTGTACTGTGCTAGCATCTCAGATAACAAGCTCTGTGAAATCTTCGGCGCAGCCAAATCTCGATCTCTCTCAGCGATATGTTCCTTGAGGTCCTTGGCCTCTTCCCCAGCCTTGCTATCGGAGATAGGAATCGGGGACATGGACTTTGTTGACGGCTCTGCTTGCACTTTTGCTTCCAAAATGTCCTTGGTGGAGTTGGCGGGTGTAGGCGGCAACACCTCGGTCTCAATCACTTTATGCACAGCCGGCTTGCTGCTAAGCGCAGGGTCAGATTTCAAAAGATCATGACTACTCTTCATGGCAGAGCCACCGCGCTGGGTAATATCATCGCCGTCATCGTCGTCGCCAAATGAAAGCAGCCTGCGATTCTTGACAGTCTTTGGCCTCTTTCTCTTATCAGGCTCACCTTGCGCAGGCGACTCTGTTGCCTGGCCCGTGTCCACTCGGGGAGTGATATCGGCAAACGGGTTGTCCAAGACGCTGACACGAATGATTGACTTTGGGTACACTGGTCGCTCGGTTACTTGGTCGATCTCTCCTTCCGCCAGCTTTAGTGCGTTGAATAGGCTGTCGCCAACAACCGTGCCGAAAATGGTGTTCTTCTTCTGCAGCTCTGGCGTAGGCGCAAGGGTAATAAAAAACTGGCTGCCGTTGCCATCAGGGCCAGTGCTCGCCATACCTAGTAGCCCTCTGCGAGTAAAACGCAAGCGAGAATGAAACTCGTCGGCAAACGGTGCGCCGTATATCGACTCGCCTCCTAGAGAGCAGTGCGCATGCACGAGACAGACCCAGTTTAGTACAGTGACCCTTGTCGCTCTATCAAGCCAGGTATTACTCATCGCCTTTCCCCAGGTTGCATACCTTCTCCAGTACCAGTAGGGTCCCCGCCTTGCACAATCCACCCAGGCACTGCGCGATGGAAGATAGTGTTGTCATAGAACCCCTCTAGGCACAGCTGGATAAAGTTGCGACACGCCTTGGGTGACTGTTTGGACCACAGCTCCACTTCGATTTCCCCAGCGGTGGTTTCCAGTATCACCTTGCCGCTGGTCGGCGGCTCACTGACATAAATATTACTCATACGAGAGGCGTAGGCGAATTTAACAGCACAAAAATTGCGAAGAGAAAGGAAAAAGAGGCCTCCCCCTCCCATTCTCAGGTTGCTTCAAGGGGGCTTGTGTTCACCACCCAGATTTTGGGCATGCTCTCTCTTGCCACAAAAAATTTTCCACCTTTCATTTTTTTGTATTATGAAGACGCCGGGAAAAGTCGATGAAGAATGCAAAAGAAATGCGACGAGATATGACAGTGCTCGGACTGCTAGTGCCCGATCCAAGGTGACCAAGCCCAAAGCTGGGCCGTCATCCTTGCAGGCTCGCAGCAAGCTGAGCAAAGTCAAGGAGGTATGAGTACAGACATTGCTAGGTGACCTTGTAAGTGTACCTACATGTACCAGCACACTGTGCGACTGACGTGAAGAGACTCTTGGCTAAACTTGATGTAGCTACTTGCGGCTAAACGAGAAAAGGACGCACTCAAGAGCAGCGAGACTGCCACGAGCAGGGCCAAATCAGACAGCGCAGGCAGGCATGTTGCGCCGAAAGCAACGGCTAGCCTGGCCACAAGCAACCCATCTGGAGGTCTGAGCGTGCTGCAGCAGAAGATGCAGCAAAAGCTCAAAGGCGCGCGGTTCCGCTGGATCAACGAGGCCCTGTACACAACCACTGGCGCTAAGGCGCTCGAGATGGTCCAGAACGACCCCAGCATCTTTGAAGAGTATCATCGGGGATTCTCTGCGCAGGTAGAAAAGTGGCCCGTCAATCCAGTGGACGTGTTTATTGACTACCTGCGCAGCAAGCCAAAGCAGTTGGTGGTTGCTGATCTAGGGTGTGGAGAGGCCAGGCTCTCTGCCACGGTGGGCCAGCAGCACACAGTGCACTCCTTTGACTTAGTGGCCTACAACGGGCTGATAACGCCCTGTAACATTGCCGATGTGCCGCTTCCAAGTGACTCCGTCGACGTGGCCATCTTCTGCCTGGCTTTGATGGGCACGGACTTTTTAAAGTTTATCCGCGAGGCAAACCGCATTCTGCGTGTAGGTGGCGAGCTCAAAATCGCAGAGGTTGTAAGCAGGGTCTCTGACGTGGATGCGTTTGCTCTGGCACTTGAGGGTCAAGGGTTTAAGCTGACGCGCACCAACGCCAAAAACAAAATGTTTATAATGCTCGACTTTACAAAAGTAAAGCGGTGCCCGGCCACGCTCAGCGACAAGCCAGACTTGCTCAAGCCCTGCATTTACAAGCGGCGGTGACATGACAGGAGGCGATGATGATAGGCTTTTTTGTTGGGAGGTTTTCTCGAATAACTACAACTCATGTAAGGGTAGAGGAGATAGAGAGGCCCAATTTACTTTGTGCGAGATGCATGTGCTCTCTTTTATGTTGCACTAGTTGCCAGCTTTGGCACATTGCCTGCTTAGTGGAGAGACACTTCTGCTTCCTCATCCATCAGGTGTCATGCCTCTAATCCGCATCCCATTCATTGAGACATGGTTTGGGTCAATTGACTTTAACGGGGCCTGCGAGGCTCCCAGCTCCGACGAGCCTAGACTCAAAGTGCTTTCTCTGACACAACTACCCACACATATATTTACTTAGCTTACCCAGGATATGGCGTTGCTTCGCAAGTCTGTGGACCATATACTTTTGGGCGCTGCGGCCTGGCGCCGGTATACTGCGGGTGGGGCTAGCACCTCGACACACACCTCGGCGAGTCCAGGCAAGGCACGCTCCCCGCAGCTTTATCGTCATCAACGGGCAGTGGTGTTTCCGGGCCAGGGATCTCAGTTTGTTGGAATGGGGAAGGACTTATCAACAGAGTTTACAGCCTCCAGGCGCGTCTTTGAAGAGGCAGATGAAGTCCTGGGCTTTAAGCTGAGTGAGATGATGTTTCAGGGGTGTCCCACAGATCTGACATTGACAAAGAATGCCCAGCCCGCTATAGTTGCCGTGTCGGTTGCATCCCTTAGGGCCCTCGAGCACGATACGGGAATGGATGCCTCAGAAATCTACTCATTCTCGATGGGCCACTCGGTGGGTGAATACTCGGCTCTGGTTGCAGCACAGGCTCTGTCGTTCTCTGACTGCATTAGACTGGTGCGAACTCGTGGCGAGGCGATGCAAGATGCGATCAGGGAACGCGAGTACGCCATGTCGGCATGCATACTGCGAAACTCAAGGATTGCTGACGTGGTTGCTGAAGTTGAAAGGGTCCAAGCGGAGATCATCCTTGCCAACGCCGCTACTGGCAATCAAGGCACTAACGCTGGCGAGGTGGTTCAAGTGGCCAACATTAACTCTAGCAGCCAGGTCGTTCTTAGCGGCACAAGGTCAGCAGTCGACACAGCGCTGACTTCTTTGCAAACAAAGCGCATGGCAATGCGCGCTGTCAATTTGCCAGTATCGGCACCATTCCACTGCAGGCTAATGGCACCCGCCAAGGAGGCTCTTGCTGCGAGGATAGCCGAGCTTTCTCCGGTAAGAGATTCAAGTCTGTGGACTATGCCCGTGATATCGAATGTCACTGCGAAGCCACACGAGACGACTGCCAGTACGCAGACGCTGCTGGCTGAGCAAGTGGAGCGGCCAGTGCTCTGGCTCCAGTCAATGCAGTTGTTGAAGAACAGCCACGGAATATCGCGGTGGGGCGCGCTAGGCCCTGGAAATGTGGTTGGCAACCTGGTTGGTAAAGAGTATGCGAAGGACATTGTACGTCGGCTATCAGACGCGGCAGCTATCAGAGACTTTGTCTCAGTGCTGGATAGGCAGGCACAGCGAGGCTTCTAAATGTGCACACCATTGGCTAACCCAAAACATGCCTTTCACAAACAGCTATCAAATACATATAAAATCGCTAATGGCGACATATACGAAGCAAAACTAGTGGCAGTTCGCGCCACGCACTGACCCCCACTCGTCCGAGCTATACGCATAGTGGCCAGCAACGGCGCCTCCTATCACCGCCAGAATAAGGAAGCCATTGTAGGTCATAAAAATGAGCATCAGCGAGTACGAGTACGCGACCAAAAGTCCATAGAATAGCGCGCGCTTCCAGCGGATGACGTTGCGGGTGGCGGTGGGGCCAACCAGTGGGGTGCTAGAGCTGGCAGATACAACTGTGCCAGATGGAGCAAGGCTCTTCTCCCAGCCACGCACGCTTGCACGCGCAAGCTCGTATAGGTAGCCGAGCAGGAACACGGCTGCACAGGTCAGCACTAGAGAGGTGCTCGAGTTTACGCGCCAAAAGTCAAACAACACGCACACATTCTCCATACTCCAGTTAAGTGCCATGTTCATTGCGCACATTGGATGTGACCCGCCGCCACCGTGTCCACCGTGTCCACCATGTCCCTCATGTCCTTGCATACTTGTTTGTTGTTATTGTTGTTGATGTAGTATGTTAAATTTAACTGAAAGAAAAGCGGAAAAAGCAAAAGGGATCTCAAAGCCCACTTCGCCCCTTTCCCAGAAATGCCCCCTTACCCAGTAAATCACGCCTTTCTGGCCTCATTGAGGGAGGATGAAACGGCTCTAGATGTCTACGCCAACTCGTCCGCAAATGCCGAGTCGGGATGTTGGCCGGTTGGAATAGGCACTAAACCTGGCACGTACTTGTTGGCGCTGTCGATTAGTTCATAAATGTGGTCAGCGACAAACCATCTGGGGCGGCCCATATGAAGCTCATGAGTCCACTCAAACTGATCGGAGGGCTTGCTAGTGTCGGGTATCATGATGATGTCGTCACCTAAAACTGATATTGGAGCAGGTAAAAAAGTGTGTATGTGATAGTGGTGAAGATGTGCAAACATCCACTGGCACAGATTTGGCGGGCTTTTATTCCTGCTCAACAGAGGCAGGGTTCTGGCTGTCAGTGCGTGTGATACACATGTGCCACCTATTAGAGATGCTAGGCAATTGTGGACCCTAGTAGCAGTGTTCTCAAAAAGGAAAGCCCATTTAAGCACAAGCGGGTGCTTCTTGCATGTGTGGATTTAAAAGCACATCCATACTCGCCAGAGAAAAGGCAAGCCGAAGCTGGCGAATTCTCATGAACAACATTGACAATGCTCCGAATAGCTCGATGCACACACACTGTTGTAAATAGCGCCCACGCCCACACCCACGATTGCTCTTACTCGAGCAACATGCAAATGGACAACCCCTGGATGATATCCTTTAGAAGAGCTAGAAAAAGAGTGCATTGGAACACGAGGGGAGGTGTGGTGAGCAAACACGGAGCTCAAAGAAAAAAGTACGGACTACTGCTTGTCAGAGCCCAGGGGCTCGAGGCAGCTTCCTGGCGGGTTGAACTGGAAGGGCTTGAACCCACTCACGTATCTGAATTCAGTGTGGATAATATCTACATGTGGTGGCAGATATAAGATATTAGCTTTTTGAATTGATCGCAAATATCACGTGGTGCAGCTGCCAGGAACTTACCATCAACATGTGACGCCAGGCCAAACTGGGGCGGGGCCTCTCTGTACTGAATGGCTTGGCCCGGGTGTACGTGATCGTGGTCATGGTCATGGCCATGGCTGTGTCCATGCCCATGTCCGTGGTGGCCACTGACTACCAAGTCCTTGCTAGTGACCTCGACCTTTTCCACAACACCTGAAGACACGCGCTCAACTTCCACCAATTTATCGATAGCAGTACTAGTGCTGGCATTGCCATGGGTGTGCGTGTGGCTGTGCTCATGCCCATGGCTATGCTTGTGCTTATGCTCGTGGCTATGCTCGTGCTTATGTTCGTGCTTATGTTCGTGGCTATGCGAGTGCTCGTGTCCGTGGCCATGTGAGTGCCCATGTCCATGCCCATGCCCATGCCCATGCCCATGTCCGTGTCCGTGTCCGCTGGAGTTGTGATGAGCGTGTGTGTGGCTATGCTCTTGCTTTGCATCGTGCTTGGCTCCACAGCCGCACTGGCCATGGGTGTGTGTACTAGCTTCGGGCATGATAAATACGTGTACAAAGTGGGAAGGTGCCGATAGAGGCTAGCTAAAAAAGAAAAACTGATATGCAAAGACAAGAGACGATGAAGCTCGTCTGTGCTCAGTTGACTTTTATTTGCCTTGGACCAGAAATAGTGGACTTTCCTTTGCATGCGATCCACAGCACTCCTCCCCATGTTGGGAAAGATGCAGTGGCGTTGGAAGCGGATCACGCTTCCTGAGAAGCACTTGGTCGTGCCAGCCAGACCCGTCATCCTAATGGAGCCGCAATCCCTTCTCGCCGTGCACCAGGACACAGTGTAGTGGCACGCCTGCTCTGCACATGGTAGAGTAGCACCCCTTTGATAAACAGGCCCAATCAAATCAAATTTATGCGGGATCGGAACACCAGCTCGCTTTCAGCGGCAGTGCTTTGCTACTTGTCTCTTTAAGATTCAATTTTCACCACCCCTCCACCCCTTCTTCAATTTTCGAACGATTGCCAGGACAGCATGGCTGGCGGCTTCCTACGCTGGAGGAATTATGTCGATAAGCTCATGCGGTTTAATCACATGACTATGACGCTTGGCGCCGAGCGATTTAGAGTGGTCGATTCGGGCGCACAAACCCTGCGCTACGGCAAGCGAGAAACCCCCCACGAACAGCGCTTCGCCAGCCAGAGTGTGCATGCAACGGCAACAATTCAGTATGCGTTTGACTGTACCTCCAACTTTCCCCAACCCTTTTTGTCAGAGCTGCCTCGCTTTGACTCCTCCTTCGACCCTAGCTTACGACATCTTCCATGCATACTGTTCTTGCATGGCAATGACCCTGGAGGCTTTGACGTTGCCCGCTGGATGGCAGCCGGAATTTCGCACGTGCACCAGCTGCGCAACCCGCTCATGCCTGGCCAATTTGAATCTTTCACAGAGTACGGTGTTAAAGAGCGCATGAATCCCAACGCTGACGCAAGTAAGCGTGACATTGGAGCCCCTATCTATGCGCGCTTGGATCGTGAAGGTGCTGGTAATGGACAGCTTTTGAGCGAATCTCACATTCGGTTCCGAGCGCCTATGCCGCCTTTGAGTCTACTGAGCCTCTCGCGCCCAGGATACCTAGAATCATCAGCATCACCCGCACCCACATTCTTGACACACGCTACTGCTGTTGCACAGCTAGTCGAGAACCTACGAGTTCCATCGATCCACATCGTGGCTCACAAGGTCGCCGCGCCAATTGCCTTGGAAATGGCCGGGATGGCTGGTTTCCGAAAGCGCATTCGCTCGATAACACTAATTGACCCTCAACTGACCGCACCCAGGAGATCGCAACGGCTGGCCGAGCGGCTCTTCATGCTGGGACCGGAGTGGGCTCGAACACGAGCTGCATACAACGCCATGGCACGCACTGCTAGTGACAACTACTTTCGCCAAGCCGTATCAGAGATGTGTGGGCCCGAAAGCTTACTAGAGCTCCAGGACGATCCAGGGATGGTGCAGCTGTACGAACGAATCGGCGTGTTCTTTACACACTGGAACTCGCGTAAGCCTGGCGTGCTCGCTGATATTCTGATGTGGGACAAGCTTGACCGGCGGAACTGGGCATTGGTGAAGGCCCCAATCCTCTGCGTGACTGGTTCAACGCAGCCGTATAGCCAGGAAAGCTATGAGCTAGGCAAGGCTGACCAGGCCAGAGAGGATGCTGCCAGGGCGGCACTGGTCAGCACTCGCACAAAGCCAGAGTTTGTACGTATGTACGGGTCCGGAAAGATTCTGTTTCCACTGAGTCGAGCGAGCAAGCTTTGCCTGGACTTTATTTACCGCCACCTAGCATAAGCACATGTAGCATAATTAACGGCAAAGCTGCCGCGGAGAATGCCCCAACTCTACTGCTTATGGCTCCCCAGTGAAGCTGAGATGTCTTTGGACCAGCCATTCTTTCTTTGCCTTGCCGCGAGTATCTCCTATATTACTCGTATATTTATATTAGTTTGGCATTGTATGATTCCTATAAATAGTCCTCTAAAGCGTTAATTACATGAGGCCTACTGGTTCTGGCGTCTCGCTAGGGGGCTCGGCCCAGCTCTTAGATCGCTGCTACAGCGTCATACAAAGGGCAAAAGTAGCGGTGGCTCTCTACGAGGAATGGGCAGCGCATGACTGTCCTCTGGAAAATCACCGGCCCATTTGTCGGAGTCACATGAGCTTGGAAGAAAGCGGCAGAGGTGGAAGCGAAGCATTGGGTGACAAGGCGAGCTCAACGCCAACACAATGCCATTCTCCTCATACAACATCTCTATCCCCAAGCACCCAGCTACGACCCTGCACAACAGGCAGCCGCAATGCTCTATGTTCCGAGTTAGGAGTGATGCAGAGTGGCGTATGCCAAATAGAGACGGCGCAGCTATGCTTTGCACAAGCCACTGCCGTTGAAAGAACTGTACATCAGGCGACACTATTTGTCAGGACAGCTGTTTGTCCTAGACACACGGCCCTGGGCTTTGTTCCCACGTCTCCCCCGAGTGGGGGCCCTCGGCCAAAAAACGGCATTGCAAAGGTAAGCTGGTTCTATTCGAGCTAAGAGTGCCACACCATCCTCTGCACGTTGTTCTAGCCTTGGCCCAGGCTTCGTGAGAGCAGTTGAGTAAACAATGGCCGCCTAATAATTCCAGCATCTATCGCCTCCGCATTTGCTCTCCAGCGCGGGCAATAGCCGCAAATAATTAGGGCTGGTGCAACTGTCAAGTGCAGCGTGGGTACCACTTTGGCTCTATTCTGTTATCGTCACTTTTTGTACATTTCTACTACTTTGCAAGCTTGTTGGAACGTTGCTATTATTGTAGCAGGGACGCCTATCTGAGCGCCTAGTGACCAAGCCCAGTCGAGCTGTGGCAGCGCATGGACGAACCGCCGACTTTCAGGTGCGGTATTTTCAGAGCAATCACCCTAGCCATAGCTTGCTGCGGGTAGACAACCACCGAGAGCGCTCTCAAGCACGGGAGCATAGGCCTACTGTGTGTCCATCGACAACCACAGGTAAAGTTTCCTTTCCAGCTCCGATGAATGCAAAGAGGGCTGCTTGCTATCGTTTACACATGTGACCTGCCACGCCCCTGCATATGCTAAAAACATTGTTGCCGCATAAAAAATGCGCATCTCCCAATGTAGAGAGCTATATCGACGCTGAGCACGCCCTAGCAAACATGAACCTTGGTTCTATACAGTCACTGGCATTTGCAGCGGAGCAGTCCAAGATGGCAGATGACTCGCACAGCACTGCTCTAAAGACTGTCGGTAAGCAGCCTGCCTCCAAAGATGCCACTGTGGCGGGTCCGACTAAGCACTTATCAGGTAAGCCCAGCCCCACCTGGCTCAACACATGAGATACGAGAGTGGTGGTAAATCCCCGGCCAACAAAACAAAACAAAAACAAGGATTGCCAGAATTGCCCCTTTTAGCCCGCCACTGGGGCAATGCGTGCTATTGTTTGTACACGTAGCCATTGTCCTAAGCTCGACCATAAAACGGCTCCCTCATTGCCTGAAAAGTGTTGGCACTCATGGGTGTTTACCGCGCTTCAGCGTCCGTGCGAATCCCAGGAGCGTTTGCGCCGAGAAACACTACTTGAGGTGGTTGTCTCTGATGCCGCCAACCTCCAATTGTTTTTGCTGCCTACTATTGCTCGTCGCCTATGCCTTCGTGTACTCAGAGTACCCCCCATTCATGCATAACTGCAACCCGCACAGTTTGCATTCATGCCACCTGGCTACTTGATGTTGAGTCTGGTGCCATTTTGGAAACACTCCTGGCACCTATGTAGAAAGCGGTGTGAGCACGGGCGCGAATAGCGTTGCATCTGCAGCTGTGGATGGCTGGTGCTATTCAATGCAGGGCCTGCTTGTGTACCGGACCCAGCCAAGTATGCTTTGCTTGCTCTATTCAACCCAATGGCCCCTCCACGCTCTGTATCGCTATAATCACTGGCGCCGAGCGGCCCTGGCTCACGTACCCTCAACCAAAATGAGGCGATCTCTCCAAACAAGAATTCCTCTTTCACCCCCCTTGCAGCAACCTCAAGATATGTCCTTTTCATCTCTTTTGGATGCAGCGAGCGAGCTTTGTGTCCTTTATACCTTTATTTTTGTCCGCAATGTGGTATTGGACGTGCAACAGCAATACCCAGATGACAACCCTTCTCCTGTTCACTTCTCTCCCTCCCTCCACCTTCCCCCACATCGCCTCCGCTATTTGAACTTTCGCTTTCCTCTCACTTTCAGCATCCGAGCGCTTACATTATCGTGCTATTAAGATTCCCAACTGTCAGGACTGGGCCAGTGTCGGGTTTTATTGGTTTTGGCCATTCCTTCACTCTCCTTGCGTAAAAACCGCCACGACCAGTGGAGGTAGCTCTACCTTGGACTTGGTACTTGTGTGGATTGCTGCCACTCTTCTGATCGCGCCCGTGCCTAGGCTACTGGCAATCTACTTGCCCGTTCCGTTACGCAGCCATCTGCCTCGTCGCAAACGCAAAAATCCGTCATAAATCAGCACCTGTACTTGCGCCTGCTTGCATGCTCGCTTGCCCGCCTACTCCGCTGTGTACCACCGTCTCTACCTGCATCCGCCATTGTATTTAAAGCTAGCGGCTGCAGTTCACTAAACTTGCTCTCGCTTCTTGCCTGGCAGCTCTCCTCCGTGGACACTTGCTTACTATTTATCTTGCTAACATATCCTCACCCGCTTGTGTATTCTATGGACAACCTACGTGATTACGATATAGCACTCTCGGCTATATTACCGCTGGCAGCTGACACGGACAATCCATTGTCTAGCCAGGCCAAGTGCTTATCAGTTGGCAGCACGGACGTTATCGCGCCATTTCACACTGCAAGAGCACCCGCCCCAAGAGCACACAAGGCCATGCCGCAGTCACGGGCCACCAACAGCGGATCCAAAAACCGGTTTAACAGAGTACGGCGTCGGTCACCCCTATGCCACGACATGCTTGAATTCATGCTCGAGGACGCTTCAATGTCGTCTCAGGAGAGCCTGCCCCTGGAGACTGCTGTAGCTGCAACCAATCCCGGCGCTGGCTCCAATGTAAATATGCACCATGGCCATTGTTCATCTGGGTCGTCTATGACAGGCGCTGATTTGGGTGCAGCCTTTGTCGATGAACGCTGCCGGCTAAGAGACTTGGCCAGTAGTGCGACTATTTCCAGCAGCCAAAGATCTAGCCCCTTCAACGTGCTGGCGCAGCAGAGATGCTCCAAGGGGGATGTAAGTGTATATTTCTATGCAGTTGACCATGTGAGGGCTGGGAATTCAATTGGCTTTCCTCTTCTCCATCATATGTGTACGAGAGGCACTTGGCCCAGAGTGGATATTACCATTGCTGTACACAGCATCGCTATCTTTATTTTATCACTTAGCTGCCGTGACCTCACATGTTTTCTTACATTTGCATGCTGCACACATACACACCACACGTGCAGCCCACTGCGCCTCTCTTTCTCCTTTTAGCATGTCTTTTTCTTGCCCACGTTTATGCTACCCTGCGACTTGGGGTTTCGCCTTCCTGCATGCACCGCCACTTGCCCATGCAACAAGGCTGTGTGGTAGATCTTCACGATCATTTTGAATCGTGAGTGGCATGTGCCGATTGACATCCAGCTACCTGTGTGCTGATATATTTACTGGCAGCGGCCCGCTTACTAACCACCAAATGCTTGGCTATATGCTTCTTCAACTATGTGTGTAGATACTTACACTGTCGACAAGCGGCCACGCTAGCGATGACGATGGCTCAGAGGGCGAAGCAAACGACAACTCTGATGATGGGTTTGATGGACAGTGCCCTACGCCTTCTGCTACAACCTCAGTGTCATCGACTACAGAGTGCTCACGCTCAAACTCGTACCGAAGCAGCCGTAGCAGCGAAGCAAGCGATGACGCAACTGCCACCGAGCCTTCGCTTAACTGGTGGAAGAGGAGGTTCAAGAGCGGGAAACATAAACCAGCATCTCAGTTGTCAGCTTCACCTAGATCTGACTCCTCCGCTTCAGACAGTAATGTTAGCCCAGTGCTGGGGCACACCGGTACCATTCGACCGATACTCTCCGACTCTACCCCTGCGGCAGCCAATGCGCGAAGTAAATCATCAGTGGCAATGCTGACAAGGTTGCGGCGATCAGTATCGTCCAAAAAGACTCACAAATTGCCAACACCCGAGCCAGCACGACGTAGCCACACCGTTGTTGTATCGCCCAAGAAGCTCATCCGCACTGCAATGGAGCGCCCTTTGCCGCCCTTGGCCCGCAACATTGAGTCCGCAAGTCCAGTACCTGGGCCGTTACACACGCCTACGCAGCCACCTAGTCTTGGTGATGGTGATAGTGACGACGACGACATTTTCGAAGCGCAGTGGATCATGCTCAAGTGCAAGGGGATGGTGAATCTCCATGTAGTCAGCGTGCCAACCAGCATATCTTCGCTAAATCACAAGGACGCGTTTTTATTCTATCCCTGCCTATTTCGAAAGCTGAGTGCCACTCATATGTCTGGCTTGGGCGCAGCTGCCTCGCGAGCACTCAATAATGGCGCTATCGATTCAAGTTCTGCTTTGATCGATGCCCAGTCTAGCGCAAGCATGACCCGACTCCACATGGGTACATTGCTGACTCAAGAGTACAACCGTCGCAAGTCAATATGCTCACTGGCGTCTCGCGTTATCTATGTCTGGGTTGGCGCCCACGCGTCTGTGATAAAGCGAGATGCAGCCGTCCGTGTTGCCATGGAGATCCGTGACAAGGAACTCATGGGCAAAGCCACAATCGCCATTGTCGACGAGTCTACGACGGCAGACAGCGCCCGCAGAAAGCTTTTTACGCAGCTCCACTTGACTGAGCACACAGGACAAGCCTCCCCGCCAAGCGACATGGCCACACTTTGCAAGCAGCTTACACCACTGAGTAAAGCGGGGGATGACTTGGACTTTGAGCGGGCGCTGCAGCGGCGCAAAGTCGCGTACGGGTTCTGGGAAGCAGTGCCGCCAGCCACTATCCTGTCTGTTGGTGCCGACATCAACGCCGCTATGCTGCTAAAGGTGCCAGTTGGTGGCGTAGTTGTGCTGGATACGTGGTCTGACGTATTTATTTGGTGGAGAGACGAGCCGGGAAACCCAGCTGTGCGCAAGTGTGCCACCGATTTTGCAAACATGCTGGTTCGTGATACTTGCATTCCGCCAAGGCCAAAATCGGCCTCGGTCTGGCACGAGCTACGAGGATTTGAGCACATCGTTTTCAAGACCAAATTTTCAGACTGGCCCTTTGTTTTTGCTTCATCCACGACAACTACTGCACACACCGCCCACCGCATGGCATCGACAACAGGATCAGCTATAGCTCAACCGATGCGCTCACCACCTCACCAGCGACATGCTACTGTTGCCGTCGCCTAAGTCCAATGTAACCAATATTGAAATGTTAACGCGCAAAGCCCAATGTTTTTTCTTTTAAACCCAAATTGAATTTAGGCGTGGCCAGCTCATTTTCAATAGTTAATAGTTTGTACCTTTCTGGCGGAGATACTCGCCCAGATTAATGAAAACACCACGGCCGCGGGCTTCCTCGGCCGCAAAAACTACCACATTGCCATCAAGGGACGTTAATGCATTGGATGGAAGCAACATCAGGTCTTGCGTCGCCACGGCGTTTACAAGCGCCCCAATGATACCCATGTTGCCTTCACCATGACCGCTCAGAAGACTGACGGATACCAGCTCAGGACAGTGGAACATATTCTTTTGAGATAAAAAGTCATATGCCTCGATAGGCATGCCTCCGTCGCCAACCAACTCGCCAAGCGTGCAGAAAATGCGAGTTTTTCCGACGCATATCTCTTTCATGAATGCAACTATGGAAAACAACGCATTGCGCCAGCAGCAGCTGGTGGCTTCTTCTCTGGCTTAAAGTGTGAGATACCACCAAATAACGATACTCTTCTACAATTGTTGCCCAAAAAGTACATGATAATTTCAATGTCGTGGCAGCTCTTGGTCACTAGAGAAGGACGATACGGCCTTGTTGCGCTGGCTTCCACGCACGTAAGCATGGGCAAAGTGGTAGTGGCCCACTGATTCGGTGTGCTGGATGCTGACAATGCTCCCAAGCACCCCAGACTCAATTATCTGCTTGATCTTGCGGTTGAATGGTGTGTATCGCAGAACATAGCAGACAGCTAGCATGACGTCATTCCTTTTGACAGCATCGTAGACTTCTTTGCAGCTAGTGAGGTCCGTAGTCATGGGCTTCTCCAACAAAATGTGATAGCCCTTGTCAGCAAACGCCACCGCCATCTCCCATTTAGACTGTCTACGGCACATATGATTACGGCATCCGCTACCTTGGGAGCATCAAGCAGAGACTCCCATGAGCTGTAACACTGCTTATCAGGGATACCATGAGTCGACTGGATCTTTTTAGTGCGCACCCTTAGGGGTCTGCAATAGCTACCACTTGTATCTTGTCGGACAGCAGAGCGTAACTGCCGTAGATAGTAGTGCGATTGTCGCAGCCAATGATAGCTACCTTAACTGGATCTGCGGCGGCAGTGAGGAAGGCGTCGGGCTGAGACGAATTGGTTATAGTTTGGTGAGGGGTTTGAAGAGTTGGCAAAGTCTAGGCAAAAGGCGTAGTAGATAAGAGATTATATTTTGTGTATCCGTGGTATATCTGTACACATGAGCGGCAACGCCATGCACTAGAAACCAGATGCACACTTGACATGCTCCAGCTACATCGACAGTCGACCAGTGCAGCTGGCCGCACATAGAACCGAGCCGAGCCGATTCTCGTTTTGAGCCATGCCAATGCTGCAATCGCACAAGCACATGGAAGTTCTTCAATTTCGCCTTTGCAACTCTATTGTTTTTTTTTCTTTCTTATCTAGGACATGGCCAACGTCATAGCAACCTATACCTCGGGTCTGGTAGTGGGCTCGGGCGCCGTGTATGCCTTTGTTTCTCATTTCACAGAGCAGTCTCATGCCATGAGCTACAAACTACGGTGGGCCTCGGCGGCGTTAAGAGAAGCTGACGCAGCCAAGGACAAGGTAAGAGACGCAGTTTCTTTCTTTCTTGAACAGGCAGCCATGCGTGGGCATTTGCTTTATTAATGTTGCTATACTTTTCCTATCATGAAATTTAGGCTTTGCTCGTGCGAATGAATATTAAACCCGAGGTTCTGAGCAAGTACCGCCAGTTCACCTCGCACCTGTCAGAAACCGCCGTTCCCTTGGCCAAAAAGGAGTGGAACGGCATGGTAGCGTTGGCTGTCGATAGAGTGAACACTGTTGACGCGAGTCCTAACCGACTGGTATCCATGTTGCAGAAGCAGCTTAGTTAGCTTTGAAAACATGCTTGGATTCATGATCTAATAGTCTTGTATACAATGAAAAGACGAAATTTCATAAAATGATGTTACTACCACTGCTACTATCCTCGTCGTCATCGCTGCTGTTGCCTGCTCCAAGCAAATTGCCCAAAATATAGCTGCGAGTCAATGATGCATTGGCCAGACCAGTGAGTCGCATGTCCTCGTTTTGACTCATAACACGGCCTCGCTCCCAAAGCCTGCTGCTGCTCACGGCTGGGAATGGGCGTGGAATATGCTTTATGATCTCGCCAATGTCAATGTTAGTGGGCAGGGCAGGATGGCCAGAGCGCTCTAGCGCCTGCTCGTATGGATCACGAGCGTACACCGCATTGACGTATGCCTCCTTGGTTTCGCTGTCAGTTATGTTCGATTCTGAAAAATGCTGTGGCTTAACGAGCGGGAAGTTGTTCCGGTGTGCTGGCAATGGCCCGCCTTGAGACAGACTAAATATCCGTACCTCGCTGTCAATTCCAGATACGGCAACCATTGGTAATGCCGGATGACACTCAATGGCATTAACCACTTCGCTATCGCCACAAATAATCTGTACAACCTCCATCGTTGATCGGCTCCAGATAAACAGGCTTCCATCGTCGGACCCGGAGGCTACATAGTCATCAAGCAAAAAATTTACATCCTTGATTGTCTGGAAGTTGCAGTGTCCCTTAAAGCGCCGACAAGGAGATACGACAGGAACCGTCCGGCCACAGCCTTCATTGCTAAGCAACTCCGGCTCGCCACCTGTTTGGTTGACACCCTCCAAGGAAGGGTGTGGGCTTGAGCCACCACTCACGATCTGATGTTGAGGCAGATATTCGCGCGTCGGCCTGGGCCATTCGTTCCCAGTTGGCAATGCCAGCTGGTTTTCTGGATCGGGCACGGAGCTTGAAGAGCTAATATTGGCAAACCCTGTCATAGGGCTGCCAACTTCCTGTCTCGAATGCAAGGAGCTAGTTGTTGAACTCGCCCCGTGGTAAAAGCGACTTGACGGAGAAGAAGCAATGTCCCACGTGTCCTGTACAGGCAGTGCAATTGCACTGGTCTGGCCAACATTGTATCCTGTTGCTGCCAAGTCAGAGCGATGGTGGGCCATCCCCGCCAATTCAACATTGACTGTAAGCTCATCGTCGGGGCAAAGTCGATAAATACTGTCTATGGGAAGTGTAGGCATTTCATAAATCCCAAACCCACTCGAAACCCCACGACGATCTAGCCGCTGGTCACTAATGGAAGGGAAATGGCGATGCCATAGGTACACATGCGGCTCAACTATCGCCTGGCCATCGCTTGCAAATAGTTCGATGCTAAACACACCCGGCTGCCCATCTAAATTGCCAGGTGACGCGCGGATTGCATCACTGTTCCTCCCAAGGGCCGTCCAACACATAGACAATCTATGCATCGCCAGCGCATAGCAATCTACGGAATTGGCCTCACTGCTACAAAGTGCATCGGCAAAGACCTCGCAGCTTTGGCTAAACATACAAAGCACAAGAGAAGCATCCTCGCACAGCACCGTTGCTAGTCTACTAGACACTTCAAAGAAGCGCTCGTTAGAGTGTACCAGACAACCAAGCACGACGCTACTCCTGTCATCCTTGCCTGCCCTATCCACGATGTGGGTAAAGCAGCTGATCAGCTGGACTTCCTTGCGCACCAATTCGCACTCAGACTGAAAGTGAGAGTATACCTCTCTCATACGATATGACAGCTCTCCAAATTCGGCACGAAGTCGATTTAACAGTGGCTCGTTGTCGTCGTGCTCCGATGAAGGCTGTAAGGCGACAGAGTTTCCCACCAATGGAGACAGCTCCAGGATACGGAGCAATACTTCGAGCCGCATACTATCCCATGATATTAGTAGCCGGTTGTAGTGAGCCAAAATATTGTAGCGATTCAGTCGCAGCGCAATGCAGCAGTCTCGAGTAGCTGACTCTAGCTCGCTTTTAATGGCCATAAACTCGACTGACATGTGTCGAATGGTTCCCAGGTCGTAGGCGCGCAAGTCGGCATATCGCAGATAGGCATCAAATCGACGGATCCACTTCTGCCGGAATATTGTCGCGTTTATACATGCACGGTTGTTGTAAAGAAGCGATCTGGCGCGGTCATGATCAAGACCAACGTCTAGGCTCATGGCTAGTAGTGAGCCTTGGAGCTCGTCAATGTGTTCAATAGAGTCCAAAGACTTGAGGGCCGACAATGACTCTGACCTGGGCTTCGCTCCCTCTCCCTCTCCCTCTCCATCCAGCTGCCGAATTGCAAATGAAACAGACCCCAGCGCTGGGATTAGCAACTCCTCGGCCATGTCAGCTACAAAGGCATCAAATGAAACATGGGCCAGATTGCGTCCGGCGTGAGCTAAGCGAGAGGGGCTGTCCCGACTATCGAGGTCGTGGTATGCCCTACAGCAGATGCTGCAGCTACTGCCTTGGCCAGCCAAATAGCTATCGTCACGATACTTGCTACCGCTACCATGGCTCTCACCGTATAGCTCGCTCCACTCCAGCACGCAATGATTGCTGCCAGCATCCAGCGCAGGCTCGAGGGCTGTCTCATTTGAACGCATGCGCTTTAAAACCGGCAAGGTAGACAACGGATCGCTTGGCGCCTCTCGTTCACGAACCTGGCCAAGTAAGTACCTCTCTCCGTAGATTGCGCTAGTGTATGTGGGCGAGCGGTTAAGATCGAAGAGGTACGCGTGGTCATAGCACCAGCTACCAATAACGAGGTTGGGGACGTCTCGTGAAAACCGCAATCCCGTAACAGTACTGTCAGAGATCTTCTCATAAATTGTATGCTTACTAGAGAGCCGGTCACGACGCAGGCGAACCACGCACCGATCACCCTCCCAGTTAATGCTCAAAGGATCCCTCTTGTTGCGATCAAATCCAGAGCACGGCATTCGACGGTCGTGGACCATTATAGACGTCAGTGACCCACCCACAGCAAACATAGATGGGTGGAATACATTTACATCCAGCGCATGCAACTCGGCGTGAAGCCTATGATAGTCAGCTACAATATGCCCACTTCGCTGCCAGGGCTCTGGACCAAGACGCGTTGGCAGCAGTCGCTCACGAATGTCAAAGTGGCGTGCAGTGCCGTCTTCTGAGCAAGATAGAAATTCAAATGGCGCGTCTGGTATAACAGCTGCGCGCTTCACTGGCGCGGTATGTACAGCAAATGTGCGCACGCAAAAGTCCGAGCCATCGACGATATTGTCCTCAGACGGGCGAGCCGTGTTTGCAAAGATTTTGGCACTGCTAGCGGCCGTTAGTATGCGGTTCACGTCAAACACCTTTATCGATGCATCCATCGAGCATGCAATCAGCAAGTGGTCGTTGGGAGCCGGCAAGAGCTTCAGGTCAAATACGCGCTCAGCAAAGCCAGTACTAAATCTACTCAGAAGCGAACCGTCGCCCGCAGCTCGCCACACACATATGGTCGAGTCATCAGAACCAGAAAACAGTAGCTGGCCGTCCCACGACCAGCTCAGCGCGTTAACACAGCCATCGTGCCCAAGCAGCGACTGGCGGAGCTCAAGCTCCTGTACATTCCTTTGATTGCGCGTCCATCCTCCTACACAAATATACATTATTGCAGGGTTTACACGCCAAGAAAAGACACTTTGTTAGTCAATTATCTGCTACGCCAATCCACGGCCCAGTCGTACAACTTGGGCTATAAAAAAGCGCAACGTACGTATATTGGCTTGGTTAGAACCATTCTGGGTTTGGCGCTGCCTCTGTAGTGCTGGCAGCGCCATAGTGGCGGCGAGATTCGTCTTTGAATTTGAGCTGCGGCTGTTTGAATTAGGCAAAGCTTTCATAGAGTATTACGAAAAAGATTCGAGCAACAGAAGATGGAAAATCGGCAATGTTTGTTTTTCTGTGATCTTGTGACATGGGCGAGACTCCTGCCGATCACGATCAAGGCGAGGCACATGGACCTAAGGATTTGCCGCCTTCAAGTGCCTGTGATGCCCGGTGCCAAGCGACATAGCGACGGCTCAGAACAGACCTTTGAAACATGATGGGACAGTCCAGGCAATCACAAGCCTGCGCTGCCAGCAGTGCATCTGCCCGCGGCCCACCCACACAAGCCACGCACTGGTCATAAGCAGCTTTCAGCTCATGGCTGATTTCTCTTTGGATTGCGCCGACACTTGCCAGCATGGTCGGCCTGTGCGCGCTACAGTCATTGCACGCCCTTACGGCGCTCAGATCAGCGGACCTAGTCGATTCAGGAGGCAATGGCAATGGAGCGACTGCCTGACCACACAAAAAGCAGTCCCGTTTGTTGTAAAAATGGTCAAGTGTGCGGAGCACAGCTCTCTTGCTCGGCTGAGGAAGATCTGCCTGGCTGGCCCCAGTGTCTAGACCATGGCTAGTCTCGCTGTCACTGTCGCTGTGTGTATCAAGGACCACATCATAAACGCTGCCACGCAACCGACGAGGCATCTCATTGACCCACGCTCGAACATCAATGCCAATAAGACTGAGTACTCGGTCTAGGGCTGGCACCACTTGCTTATCAACGTAGTACTGGCTGTTGACTCGGAGCTCAGGTCGCTGGAGCAGCTGGTGTGGCCGCACAACTTGGTCGACTAGTCGCGCATTTCGTCCACCACTGATAACAATGTATGGCACTCGCTCGCCGTGCTGTGGCTCAGAACGAGGATCGCTCTGCATGTCGTCTGCGGCAACTCTGGCATGTGCTGGTAGTGCGCGCCCAGAGTAAGCTCCCATTCGGACCTCCTTGGCAATAGTGTACTCTTGCAAGGGCAGCTTGCCACGCAGCAGCCTTGTGATCTCAGTAGTAATGTACGATTTGACGAGCGACAGGTCATTGGTTCTGAAGAGGCTGTCCAGCGTTCCCTCCAAAATCCTCTGCGTGGCCACGCAGCCATCTCGGCGTACTAGCTCCATGCCCTTGACGTCCAACAATGGTTCACGCTGCTCGGCAGTCGTATACATCCAGCCAGTGTACCGCTTTTTAGTCAGCAAGATGCATGGCTGGTACATCTTCTCGAACTTTAGCTTCACTGGCGCCGGGTTCATCTTGGTGACGGCATCGGCAATTTCTTGGCCAATACGAAACGCCGATTGCCGACTCTTTCCAGGCAGATGGACAAACACCGAATCAGTGTCACCGTAGACCACACATGCGCCCCACTTAGCATGGCTGGCGTGTATTAGCTGGATGGCACTCTCCAACGTCTCTCGCCCAGACTGAACAATTGCATCTGCAATCTCCACGCATGGCATTCGGCCAGAAAACGAAGCCCCTGTATATCCGTAGGTGACGTTGGCGATAAGCTTTAGTCCAAGCTGCCAGGCATCCAGCTTCTTAAAAAGCGTCTCGTCGCTACCACCCCACTGCTTCATTGCATCCTTTAGCATCACTCGGCTTTCTAAAAGCTCGCTGAGCATTCGCCCAAGCAGACCCTGGCGCACAGCTGGCTTGACAAATATGGCGCCATTGGGAGAAACAGTCACATTGTCCTTCAGCGCGTTGAGCATGCCAGCAGGCACATGTACGTTGGCAAATCCCAAGCGGCGGCTAGTCCCTGTAGCGCTATCCATGATGTCATCGTTGATGTGCTCAAGGCTGCCCAAGCACGTCGAAAAGCAGTAGTTGTACGCAATCATTATGCTGGGATACAGGCTTTGAAAGTCTAGAACCAGCACGGGGTCGGTATAGTAGCGGCTCTGTGGCTCTAAGACTAGTGGCAGACACTCAGCGGCACGCTGTTGTGCCACCTGCGCTCGTGTGGGCGACGCGAGTATGTACAGCTCTGGATGCGCAATCCGTGCCACCAACGATTCTACTCGTAGTTGCGATCCGCGAGTGAGTACCGAGTTAAAATCGATTCCAATAACGCTGGCAAATTCTACAGCCCGCACAACAATGCCGGTCTTGTCAAGTAATCGCAGTGCCGTCCTGGCACGATATATCACATGCTGTAATGCCCGCATCCGCGCTATGGTCGGTCCGTTGGAATACCAGGCAGCCAGCTGATGGGGTGCGTATCGCGGTCGCTGCTCGCCCAACACCTCCTTAACAATCTTTTCAAATGTGTAAGACGTAAGGCTCAACTCGCTGCGCATCAATCGCCAGATATTCAGCACATGTCTACCAACTATTGTGATTGCAGCACCCTTGCGATGCCCCCAACTATCCTTCTCGCGACCGAATCGCTGTGGTTGGGGCTTTCGTAGTGGACCCTTGGTGCGCGAGAGCCTGTTGCAGAGCTGCATGTTGTATGCCACCTCGGCTCTTTCGATAATGTACCCCCAGGAGCTTTGCTGAACTTCATATCCGCAAAGAATATCGGGGTCGTTTTCACGGGTCCAATCAACCAAGGCCAATATCATACTGAGCTCGTCCGCCAAATGCTGCTGCTCAATCCGCGACGATAGACCCATTCGTGTGGTGGATTCTGTCGAGAGCCCACACGTCCACACAACGTCCCTGTACGCAGCACGCATCGTATGCCCCTGTGAGTGATATCTCACAAAACTTGCCGAAATACTCAAGAGTTCGTCTACACTCGGATCCGCATGCGCGGTTTCCCGGCAACGTGTCAAAGCCTCCAATGACATCAGAGACATGGGCACCTTGGCACTTTGGTAGATTGGCAGTCGCTTGGGCGCATCTATTGGGATCGCAGGCGCCATCGGCAAGTGAGGTATTGGGGCGCCGACTGTGGCTGCAGCGCTCTGGCTAGTATCTGCCAGGTAGGTCGATATTGTCCCAAGCACCGAACTCCATTTCAAATCCGACTGATCGCGCTGCTGGCGCTGTATAGGCGTAACAACAGTTGCCTTGGCGCCTAAATAAGATCCTATAACGGACGAGTGTACCTTGGGCGGTGCCCGAGAATACTGCCACCACCCACCATACCACTGTGGCGGAGAGTCTGTGGCCAGGGCTGCTGAGTAGTTAAGGCGAGATACCGCTTCTTTCCCCCACATATCTTGTCGCCTGTCATTATGCAAACTGCCTGGGTATTCGCTCCCAAGACTTTCACAGTTCTTGTTGTGCGTGTATATCGGATTGAATAAAGGGAGGCAGTGAGGCCTACGCGATGAGAGCCGGATACGCTGTCCCGAGTACACTTTGGTTCGCTTAGGCATATCCTCGTCATCGGAAAACGTTGGTACAGGCGCTACAACTTCGACTAGACTATAAACTGAGAGTGTGCTGACCAGCCTGTCGATGTTGGGTGGCACTGGCTCATATGTGTAAGCTATTTTGCAGCCTTCTTGATGCTGGCTAGAACAATCCAAGTTAACGCCTAGACCCGAACAACCGACATCGAGTATGTCACTCTCGCGACCCCAATCAGTAGCATTGGCAGCAGAAGCGACTGTGGATAGTTGGCCGCCGCGCCTGTCTTTGACAAAGTTGGCCAAAAGCTGTCCCTCCATGTGTGGAATGTCGACATACACGTCGCAATGCTTGCGCGTGAAACAGGCCTCTGACGGGAAGTGCTCTATTCGAGCCGTTTGACGACGAGCGACAATTGTTCTATGCTCTGAAGGTCTCCTGCTATGACCGATAGCTCGCCTGTCTGGATAATTGCCCGCCTGCTGCAACACAAGAGCAGAGCTTGCCCTATTTCGTTGGTGCCCAGTGTCGACATCTGGCTGATCTGCTGTCGATGAAGTCGAGTAAGCAAGACAAAGTGGCGCTACTAGCTGCTTCCCCTTTATAAAAGGCTTACCGTGTTTAGGAGCCCCGTGTCTATGGTCAGTGCTATACCTGCCACGCCTACTCGAAGCTGTGATGTCCCTCTCAACGCTGTCAGTGGCCCCGTCCAGCTGCGGGAGATCAAGCGCTCTGCGTGGTGGTCTGTTACTGTACATTATCTTGGACATTGGCTTGGAAGCATTTACCCCGTCCTCCCTGTCAATACTCGGCAATTCGTCTTCCAACCAAGAGGCGCCAAAGTCATCAAAATCGTCGGCCTCGCTTGCGCTATCAGCGGGTTGGCTGTACCAGATACGAGGCAGCTCTAAGCCGTCGGTAGATTCATTTCCAGTGTCACTAGTATGCGTGCCAGCCTCGATGCAATTGATTAGCTCAACGTCGACAACAGCTGGCCAAGTCGCAGGTTCTAGAGGCGCCCCCTGATGTACTGAGAGGGCATTCTGGGGCACGCCAGGCTCAAAGTGTCCACTAGGATCAGTAGCCATGTCGGCGTGTTGCACGGGCAATGGACTGCCAGAGAGTTGGGCGTAAAACCGTATATTACCAGGGTCGCCACATGGTATTAGAGGAATGTCGCCAATATCCACCTCGCGGCAATTTGGCCAGTCACTGAGCCACGCAGAGTCGACGCCAAAGACATCCACGCCAAGCTCACCCATTGCATTGCCATTACTATCCATGCTGTTATACTGGCCAAGCACATTGGCTATCACGTCGCTTTGGTTGTTGCAGAGCTGCTGCTGGTACCTGCGCCTATCGTCAGCTAGTGCGCTTTGGAGCAGGCTATGCAGCCTCCAGTGATTTGACCATCGGAGGCTACTAGCGCTAACCTGTGTCGCCGGTTGGTAACTAGGCAGGTGGGGTGTATCCGGTAGTACTTGATTGTTTTTGGGCTGTAGTGGATCTAGGCCATGCTGCGCTCGACGTCGGTTCTCATCAATCCATATACTATCCAGCGAGTGGATCAGTCTCCCAAAGTGAGTGTCCAACTTTTCCTCATTGAACACGTGGTGAATCAGCCGCTCATGCACTTTTCGCCGATTAGCAACATCTGCCGCTACCGCATCTGCCTCCAACTCGCTCCAGCAAACCCTATCCGGGGGTGTGGGGTTGACTAGGTAACTGGGCACTCCTTGAGGAACCCATCGATATATTGCAGGAACAGTGTCATCGGATATGGTCAGTGGGTGTACCATGTTGGCCGCATGCTCAGGGAGTGGCGATCGATACAGAACCTTGTCTAGGCGGACCCAATCCACGCCGTACAAGTTATAGTCAACCAAAAACTGCATAGTGTATGATAGATGCGACTCAAATATCTCGTGCCGGCGGCCCATCACGGCACCTGATGCCAACAGACTGCTAGCGCGCGCCAGCATACCGGGGTTAGCAAGAAATATCTTCAGGAATGGGTGATAGCCTGCGCAAAAACCATAGAATGGCACACCCTTGACTGGAACCACCGCCGCTACATGGAGCGATCCGCTGCTGTCTTTCAATGAGACATTAAGCGCATGGTTCAGGCTGAGACCCAGTTGGTATCCAAACACGCGGACTGCCTCGACATCTCGAGCGCCATCATAGGCTACGTACATGTAGGGCCACACTTTGTGAACATGCAGGCATATCCGCTGCTCGCTTCTCGTGGTCCCGAATATGCGTATGACAGGCACTTGCTTGAGTGACTCCTCAAAGATGTTGTAGGGCTCTCGCAGTGCACAGTCAGCAGGAGTCGGTGAGGCCATGCAATAGTCAATGTTTACTATCTGCACCTCAAGAGCAGCCTTCTCGCATTCACCCGGCTTGGCCGGCCGCCGATCCGCCATATCGCTCGTGGCTGCCGCGCTGTTAGAAATTCGTGGAGGGATGAAGGAAAGTGTAGAGCCCGTTACTTCAATGAGAAAAGTTGATGGAGAGGGGCACTTGGCACGTGGCAAGAATTAAAGCTGCACTTCATGCCCATGAACGCGATTTGACACGCGAGTCGCGTTTAGACATGAACTGATCAGCTCGGCTCAGTTTGATCAGTGTTGATGGAAATCGAGGATCCGATTAAACATCCAATTACGGCTCTTTTTGGCGCAATGCACCTTGCGTCGTTGGCAATTTTAATGGGCAGTTATGCAACGCCTAGGATGCAGACGACTAATGACACTATACTAGTCTCTTCTTGGGCGCTTGGGTGCAGCACGTGCAAGCAAGGCACACGCTGTAAATCACTTCTGGCCCGTGCTTCTACCCAGCTAACATTTTCACAAGCCGTGCTCTATTTTTGTACTCGATTAATCTGCGTAAGATGCTCTCCAGCATGTTGGACCTTTTTGACAATGAATACTACAAGTACCAGTCGTTCAAGTAAGTCAGACCAATCCTGCCAACGTATTGTGGCATTGCCATGTGCACGCTAATTGCGAATGATATTGCCACATCTTGGTAGCATAATGTGGGTGGTCATGATGTTGTATGGCTCCGTTGCCTCCTTCTACTACGTCATCAATGCTATCGACGTCTTGATGGATCTCTTTGTCCGCGAAGCTTTATCGGTAAGTAACAGAAGCATCTACTGTTTTGGTTTGTACAAGCCTGCTCCATGCCCAGAAATTACAAAATTAATGCTGACCGACCAAAACGTTATTTACTCATGTGTAGTTTGAGGACTATGGCGCTGGCAAGGGCTATTGGGCTGGTAAGTTTATTGCTTTGGCTCAGGTCAAAGCACTGTCTGCAGATGCACGTGTATGTAAATCAGTAACTACTGACGATTTGGGACGCGAGCTTATTGAACAAAACTGTAGCTGTCACGGGGTGTACAGATGGGATTGGAAAGGAAATGGCATTACAGCTAGCCGACAAGGGTTTCAACATTATTCTACTCTCTCGCACACCAGCAAAGCTGGAAAAAGTAAAGGAGGAAATTTGTAAGTAGCATACTATGTGGCAAACAGGGCACCATGGTAGCCTACATGCAGTGTACTAACTATCAACATATTGGCGTGAAATTGCCCAATTAGTTGCAAAGGGCGTAAAGGCTCGGTCATATGCCGTCGATTTCACCAAATGCACTCCAGCGCAGTGGAGTGAAATTAAGGAGCTAGTGGGGCAAGAAGAGGTTTCAGTGCTAAGTATGTCTCCAAAATTGCATTACAACCAATTCTTAGGCGCATTTCCTTACTAATGTCTACCAATTCTTACGGGTACATGTAGTCAATAACGTGGGTCTATGCCACGAAAACCCCATCTTCTTTGACGAGGAAGAGCAAAACAAGTGCAATGACATGGTCGAAGTAAACGTGAATACAATGATGGATCTCACACGTATTGTCATACCACAAATGCAGCAGCGCAAGAACGGCCTCATCATCAACTTGGGCTCTTTTGCGGCAATGCGGTCAATGCCATTCTTATCAGTTTATGCCGGAACCAAAGGGTTTGTCAAGACCTACTCGCAAAGTTTGGCATACGAGCTAGAGCCCGATGGTATCACTGTATCTCATTTGCTAAGTTTCTGGGTGACATCAAAAATGTCAGGGTATCGTAAGCCTACGCTATCCATTCCCTCGCCAGAACAGTATGTCCAACGAGTTTTCAATCGCCTTGGGCTAAAGTGTGGTGCGTCAGACTCTCACACCACTCTTCCATACTATCCACACAGCATTCTCAACTTTATTGTTAGCTGCCTTTGGGACCCGATCTTAGCCATTCCAGCACACTACAGTAGGTTCATGGTATTGCTGCGCAGTTGAATTGCTCTATTGTTCGAGTGTACTAAACATGTATAAAGTTTTGAGTGTAGGCATTGCTCGTAACCTGTATACCCTCGGTCTTTTAAGACAACAAAGGAGAAAGGCAAGGCAGGCTTTTGCGGCCAGCAGGGTTCCAAACTAGTCAATTGGATAGACGTCATTTTCTGCTCTAGTCACCGTGGTGCATTTTTTAATTATAATACAAACGAACCAAGGTGATTTGTGCAAGTACGTGGCTCCTGTAAATGCTATCATTTACTAATATGCCCTACTACTCCGGCCTAGTAGCAGTGTTGTTGATCCATTCTGTCTTTTCCAGTCTGCCAGGTTTGGGAAAGATCTTACTAGCACAGCTTTCTTCTGTCGTGGTTTTTGGTACTTGGCTTTCTTAAAATACTCAAAAACTGCAATACGTTATTAGCACGTAGTGCTCTGCTTACTTTCTCTCTCTTATCTTCTCTCTACACAGCGACCTAGACAATGGATCCTATCATTGCGTACATTAACAAGTTCAATGGAAATGGGAACTTTACCCTATGGAAAAGCCACGTCTAGTTTGTGTTCAAGTCGAAAGGGATCATCTTGAATGCAATTAAGGACGCCTATACCATGCGCCAAGTGTCAGGTCATTCAGCTGGTAGCTATACAATGACGGCATCGTCGCCTTTGCTGTGCCAGCTGTGTGATGCCCCAGGTCATTTTGCAAAGCAGTGTTCTACTGTGGAGCAGAAACCTGCTGATGCTAGGCAAAAGGGCTCACATAGGCAGGTGCTGATGGGTGGCTTATCCCACCTGGTTGCCCACTCTCAGTCTGCTCCCAGACCTTTGATAAGCAACCCCACTGCTTGGATGTTGGATTCTGGCGCTATGGCAAACACCACGCCCCACAGAGAAGCCTTCACAAGCTACTCGCCTAGTTCCGGAGAGATCATGGGTATGTCTGGAGAGACAACTAAGATCATGGGCGTTGGTCGTGTTGACATTGGTGGCACAGATGGCTTTGGTGTTAGGAAAGTTCAACATGTTCCTGGCTCGCTGACAAACATGCTGTCTGTAAGCAACTTGTCCAAATTTGGGCATGATGTTTTATTTACGGAACAGCACGCATTTATCTATGAGAAAGGGAAAGCTGTTGCTGTTGCAAACTGCGAGAATGGTCTGTACTACATAGTGCCTGGCAAGTGCTATGA